>MU685687.1:3743-37925 GCA_026770625.1 Nicotiana glauca
ATAATAAGAGATAGACGTTCAAAGAAACTCTGTTTATCTCAGAAAGAATATTTGAAGAGAGTACTATAACGTTTTGGCATAGATGACAAGACTAAGCCAGTTAGTACTCCACTTGCTCTCCATTTTATGCTAAGTACTAATATGTCGCCAAAAGATGAAGCTGAACGAGAGAATATGTTAAAGGTACCATACGCAAATGATGTTGGTAGCTTGATGTATGCAATGGTTTTTACGAGACCTGACATTTCACAAGCTGTTGGAGTTATTAGCAGATATATGCATAATCTAGGAAAGGAGCATTGGCAAGCCGTGAAGTGGATTCTACGGTATATTCATAATACTGTAGATGTCGGGTTAGTTTTTGAGCAGGAAGACAATCAGTCTGTAGTCTGATATTGTGACTCAGATTTTGCGGGTGATATCGACAAACGAAGATCAACTACTAGTTATGTGTTTACTTTTGCAAAGGCACCAGTTAGTTAGAAGTCTACTTTACAGTCTATAGTTGCTTTGTCTCCAACAGAGGCAGAGTACATGGCTATTACAGAGGTTGTGAAGGAGGCAATTTGGCTTCAGGGGTTGCTAAAGGAGCTTGGTATTGAACAAAAAAGTATTACAATTTTTTGTGATAGTCAAAGTGCTATTCAATTAGCGAAGAACCAAGTTTATCATGCAAGGACGAAGCACATTGATGTTCGGTATTATTTCGTACGAGAAATCATAGAAGAAGGTGGAATCACGGTGAAGATAATTCATACTACAGAGAATCCTGCTGATATGCTAACAAAAGTGGTGACTGCGATCAAGTTTCAACATTGTTTGGATTTGATCAACATTGTTGAACACTGAAGATTGAAGATGAAGACACAACCAAAATTCATTACCGAGAGAAAATTAAAGATGTGGAATTTGCCAAGGTGGAGATTTGTTGAGTGTCAAATTGTCCCACATCGGTTGGGAAGTAGAGTTGGGGGGGATTTTTACCCTATAAAAGAAGGCCTAATGTTTAGGATTTAAGAACACCTCTCATTTGCCTTCTTATCTTCTTAAGGCATTTGTATCTTCTCTTTTTAGTATTATTTCACTTGTATTTTTGGAGTGGAATAAAATATTGGTTGTGTCCCGAGGAGTAGGCAAAATTAGCCGAACCTCGTAAATTCTGGTGTTCATTTTATTGTTGTTTTATTGTCTTATTTATTATTTGGTGGCTGTCATAATTTTTGGTATAGTAGTTATGACTTATTTACACTACATACATTTGGCTTCCGCAACAGCTATGAACTGAAGTTTGCATGATTGCCACACTTCAGACAAAACAATTCTCAAGTTCAAACTTCAGACATACACAATCCCTTGTTATGAACTGAAGTTTGACTGGTTGTCATTGCAAGTCAGACGAAACTTGAGGCAAAAATATGTGAAGTTTTGCTTTGATAAGGCTACACTTCAGGTAAAAAAATTCTGAAGTTCAAACTTCACAGATAAATTTTTTCGACTTCAATCCCGTATATCTAAAGTTACCTGAAAAGTGGGTACGCTTATAATTCTTTTGGCAAAGCGTGTATAAATTAAATGGTGACCTAAAAACTGGGTATAGATGCAAATGCCCCCTTAAATGGGGTAGAAACTGATCACTCCTTAAATTTTTACCTGATAACCACAGAGTTAGGCCCGGTCCTCAACTTGGACTGTTCAGAATCCTCCCCATCTTCTCCGTCCTTTAGCTTCATCTTGGACTTGATAGCCATAGTCATATCCCTTCCATTCGAACTCGATCCAGTTCCACTCTCATCCAACACCGCCCGAATCTCCTCCGCTCGGTGCAAATACTCGTTAATTTTCTGATAAATGGCCTCCTTAATCTCAAGGTTCTTCTCATACTTTAAATGCGTTTTGAAGTACTCCAAAGCATTCATGTAAAGAGTAAATGCTTTTGCATAGTTACCAACGTTGTCTTCTTGCACTGCTTGCCTCAAATACTCAATCGCTTGCTCCTTGAAATTGCTATACATCTTCGATCATGTACGAATGAATCTAATTAGAAGAAAACGAAAATATTGGTCAGGTTCAAACTCCGAAATTAGAAAGCCCAGCGACTTATAGAATGGTCAGAACTTTGTGCATCTTTTTTTTTTGGCAGTTTGTGGATGCAATTTTTGTATAATATGTAAATGTTTTGAGAGTGGATTTGGATTGAAATTCTTGAAATAAGGGTAGGTATAAAAGAGAGGATTGAAGGAAACGAATTGTGAGCTAGGAAACGCTCTTATAGTTGAATTTTTTTGTTCAAATAATAAAAAAAACTTGCCTCATGACTCATGCGATAGGTGAACGTGGCCGCAGGTTCAACTATAAGAACACCCGTTTTATTATTATTATTTAAATTTAACTTTAAAAAATAGAGGTCTTCAAGTTTGTTGGAAATGATTGCACGCTAAGTTATTAGTTTAATAAATTCCTAAAAAGCAATTCAAATTTGTTTTACCAAATGCAAATAGAATTGTTTGTGAAACCAAAACGCACCGTATCAGGTTTATGTAATACATTGTTTTGTAGGCAGAGGCGGACCTAGAGCATTTAATACGGGTTCCCCGGAACCCGGTAACTCTTGCGTAGATCCTATATTTATATTAAGAAATTTACTAAATATTTGTAAATATTTATCTGTGAACCCAATTATTACTGCATATTAATTTGAAATTATAGTAGGAACTCACTGTTTGACCAAAGATGTCGAAACCTTTTTGATTAAATCAATTAATGAAGATGATGAGGTAAATCTTAGCCAAGCATAATAAAATATAGATTAAGTGATGAAAGAAATGAGCAAGATGAATGATACTTCCTAGTATGTTGGAATCAAATGAATGCTCTTAAGTGTGATAACTTTAAGTGCGCAATCAAACTTAATAAATGCAATTGGCATGGATAAGAAATAAGGATGAGATAATTGCAGGAATCTGGATCCTTCCGGATATCGAACAATGATACTGATTTTCAGACGTGCAGTCAATGAACAAGGTTGCCTTTGTATTTTCTCCTAGATGGTTCTTTTACAAAGTGTTCTTTTGTCTTTTTTCGTCCGCCCCCTTTTCTTCAATGACTCTCCCTATTTATAAGGGACAATCCCCTCTGAAACCCTAAAAAGGTACAACATAGAGAATATTCGAAAAGCATATCTTTAGTGTCTCTTACTAAGCTTACACTACCGCAGACGTCATGCATTAACTAACTGCCCTTGGCCGTTGCATTATACTGTGACGACCATCGGACGCTACACCATGATAACCTCGTTCCTCATCGTACTCAATAGTGGTCGTGGTTGTCAAATTTGGACCTATATAGTTAGTCCCTCCGCTTGTCGAGGTTGCAGCCTGGTGCGTCCTTGATAAGCGGACATTGCCTATACATGCGGAGAAATTTGGCTAATGAATTATGACGGTTTGGCTGATAAGGGAAGAACAGTGCGCTCTACGATATCCTGGATGGTGTGGCCTATGGGGAAATAACGTCACTTCCATGTGCGTAATCATTACGCGTCTTCCCTAGATAGAGACTGCTGGCTTGTCGCAATGGTTTTGGTACCATTGACAGTCTTCCGCTTCGATTCTGCCGCAATCCAACCCTATAAATAGGTGAAGGGTTTGTTTTTTGAGAACTCTTAGCCATTTCCTCACTAGTGTATGTATTTCTTTCCTTCGTTATCTCTTCTTGTATCATCACCTCTGCTTTTGTGATTTTTCGTTTCCTCTCTTTCGTTTATCGTTCTTGGTTTTACACTTTATCCGCGTATCTTCTGCTATAGAGATGCCTAGAACACACCGGTCATACGAGGAGATTTTCGATGCCACCCCGCTATCCATGGCACCTCCTTCTACCGTGACGAACATCGGACGCTACACCATGATAACCTCGTTCCTCATCGTACTCAGTAATGGTCATGGTTGTCAAATTTGGACCTATATAGTTAGTCCCTCCGCTTGACGAGGTTGCGGCCTGGTGCGTCCTTGATAAGCGGACATTGCCTATTTATGCGGAGAAATTTGGCTAATGAATTATGACGGTTTGGCCGATAAGGGAAGAACAGTGCGCTCTACGGTATCCTGGATGGTGTGGCCTATTGGGAAACAACGTCACTTCCACGTACGTAATCATTACGCATCTTCCCGAGATAGAGACTGATGGCTTGTCGCGTTGGTTTTGGTACCATTGACAGTCTTCCGCTTCGATTCTGCCGCAATCCAACCCTATAAATAGGTGAAGGGTTTGTTTTTTTTGAGAACCCTTAGCCATTTCCTCACTAGTGTATGTACTGCTTTCCTTGGTTATCTCTTCTTGTATCTTCAGCTCTGCTTTTGTGATTTTTCGGTTCCTCTCTTTCGTTCATCGTTCTTGGTTTTATGATTTATCAACGTATCTTCTGCCATAGAGATTCCTAGAATACACCGATCACACAAGGAGATTTCCGATGCCACCCCGCTATCCATGGCACCTCCTTCTAGAGGTGAGGATATGGTAATAGAGGAAGGGGACAATTTTCCCACTATGGAAGAGATATTACCGAGGAAACCCATATCCCAAAAGAATTTTCTTAAAGAGCCTGTCCCTTCTCCTGATCCGATGGTGTCTGAGACCGAGAAGGCTCATATAGATAACATTCGATCTACGTACAACATCCCCCCTCATATCGAGATGGTTCCGGATAGGAGGGACCTCCTGGACGTCCAAAGACTGGGATATTGTGCCTTTTACGTATATCCTTTTACGATCGGCCACTCCCTTCCTCTTCTTCCATTAGCAAAGGAATTATGTCGGTTCTATGAGGTCTGTCCGGCCCAATTATCTTCGTATACGTACAAGATATTTCTGGTATTGATGAAGTATGCGGAGTTGGTAGGGTGCAAAGTTGGCCTTCATCACCTTTTACATTTGTTTTCCCCTAGTTTTCATAGGGGCACCATGATACATTTGAGACCAAGGGGCTGGTGGTCGGAACAGATGACGGGCAAGCCATAAATTTGGCATAAATACTTCTTCGTTATGACTTAACACCTGGTGTCGGACCCTGCTGGGTTCCCAGAGCGATGGAATCATAATCGTAGGTGTTGGTATTTGTTGTTTACTCTGGTTCTTTTCGACTTAGTACTCATTTTTAACTATTTTGTGTAGCTGTGAAGCGTACACCCCGTCCCATCGTCGGTATAGAGGACTGGGTAACCCGTTTACTACCTCATGCAGTGGAGACTCGATATTGGCCCGCTTTCGTGAAACACTTTGGGCTGAATGTTCCATCCGGTAAATATTTTCCTTTGTTTTGACCTTTGGCTGCTTGTCTTCGTTTATTGATACGACTCCTTGTGCTGACAGGTTGTAGGGCTTCCAAGAAGAGGGCCCTAGTCCCTGCATTTCCCCAAGCCATTGCATCGACAAGGATGCAATTTACCTTGGTTGTGTCCGCCCGAGGGGGCCGTGCTCAACCTTTATAGGTGATCTATGCCAACCCTGCACCACTATAAAGCAGCGAGAGCGGTCAATGCAGCTTTTACCCGAATATGTCGGGATCGAATCCACAGAGAACTAGAAGTTGAAGATGGTTTCCTATCCAAACTTGCAATGTGCAGTACTCTTAATTGCACTTCAAATCATAGTTGGTGTTTTGATTACTTCTACTATTATGCTAACATTATGCTAAAAGTGAAATATTTGAAAGGTTATCTAATAAGTTAAAGAGGCACTAGGAAAGTGACTTTCTCCTAGGTGCATATTTGACGGATTCTCAAGTCTAAGGCATGGATGTTATAATAGGGATTACGATATAACCAATGCATGAATCTTCTCACTCTATACCTCTCGGTAGTTTGAGTGATTTTGCCCTAATTGACTTTCTCAACACCAATTGGGTATTATAATTGAGTAAGCAATTGAGGTTCAAGTTGGGTATTACTATCTCTAGGTTTAACCCTTTAATTGTGGCTATTAATCTCTTGAATATGCCCCAATTTCTTGTTGGACCAATTTTCCTAGACTCAAGTTCTCTTTCTCAAGAAGAACCCAAGTCATAAAGGCACAAATTAGTATTCGCAATCACTAATTAACATGGAAAACATAAATTGGTCCAAATGTCAAATACCCATACACATTCAAGCCTTAAAACTCAAGACCCATCAAATACCCACACTAGGGTTGAGCCACAACCCAAGCTAATGGATCTAGATACTCATATTAAGGGAAGAAAACAAGAAATTAGATGAAGAAATAACCATAATAATTAATTACAAACTAATATAATGAAGATTCAGTGTAGTAGTAGCCCAAAATTATTCAAAAAGGAACAAAAGAGTCGTTCAGGTGCTCCTCCCAAAGTCAGATTACAAAAGATGACCTAAAATTTGAAAAGAAAGTATTTATACTAGGCCAAATTTTCTGGACGAAAATATCCCCGACGAGGTAGTGCGGTTTACACAAAATGCATCGCGGACCGCATTGAGGCTTTGTGGCTTGGCTCTTCAATATCTGAATCTGGCCACCATGGGCCGCATAAAATGCACCATGGCTACGGTGGCTTCAATGCGGTCCGCACAAAATGGCTTGCGGTCCGCGCTGGCTTCAGACTCTATTTTCCATAACTCTCTGAATCTCATCTCCGCAGACCGCACAAAATGGACTGCGCCCGCGGTGAAGCTACTGCAGACTGCACAAAATGGGGTGCGACCGCAGTGCTTGAGTTACCATAAACTGCACCTCTCTGAATCTCATCACTGCACACTGCACAAAATGGGGTGGAGCCGCGGTGGATCTGTTGCAACTGTTCTTGACTTGTCCTTGGTACTTGTGCATGTTTAACTCCTTTTTGAGCTTGTTTTGACTAATTGTCACCTTTTTGACCAAAACCTGCAAACAAGTACGACATGTAAGCCTTTGGGACTACTTTGTATACATTTTTACTCAAAACTCAAGTAAAAGGAGTGTAAAATGAACTAGAATCCCTAGTTATCAACTCCCCCAAACATAAGCCTTTGCTTGTCCTCAAGCAAACAAAATAAGACCCACCTCCTAAAGATCAGTAACTCCAAGAAAATTCAGCTGACCTGAAGTGACCTCATCTAGCATCAATTGGGACTGCCAATTGCCCTCAAATCAAATAAATCATAGACAACATTCAACCTTTTAAACACCCTAGTTTTAGTGCGGCACATGAGCATCCAGCATTGACTCGACTCATCAAAGAAACTCTTTCTACTACTTTGGTTATTGTGGAACCCAAACTCATACATCCTCAACTCTTTCTAAGCAAACCTAACTTTTAGGTTGTAACACTCAAAACGAGGATAGTGGAAATACACTCATCTCTCTCAAAGAAAGGTCACAAGTGCGGCTCTAATTACCATAAGCTTGCCCCTTATGTGAATCACCACTAATGTAAGCTTCGTTAAACTTAAGATCATATAGGGCTTTTGTGGAGTCATAATGAAGGTTTTTGGTTCAGGCTAGGAAATATTTGGTCTAAGTAGGTTTCATCTTCCCTTAAGCACTTCATTTACTTTATTTTGGCACACATTCTCTTTACTTTCTTTTGAGTCATTCACTATTTTCTTCGGGGTTAGAGAGACACATTGTCACTCTTTCTTGTTCTTTTCAAACCTTTTTCTCCTTTTTAAGCTTTCCACGCCTTTCATAACTTTACTTTTATTCAATCCTTTCATTTTTTTCTATATTGCTCATTCTTTTTTACTTTTTGATTTTCTTTGTTTTTCATTGCCTTTCCTTTTCTTCATTTTGTACCTTTTTACCACTTTGTTGCATTCCTCGTCTCTCCCTCCAAACTTATGCTTTTGCCATGTGCTAAGGAAGGATTAGGTGCCAAGAGAGGGTCATTTCAAAAAGTGTAAAGGCTTGTATCATGGTTGTTGAAGGAAAAGGGCTATGGCTCAAAAGGGTTGGCTAGGGACATTATAATTGGTAAGCTATGGATGTTTTCAAGATATCATTTGAATCAAGGAGAGACTATAATCACTTCTCAAGTCAAACTACACTTAGGATTTCACCTAGACAAACTTTCAGGGCAAGTTCTAGACTAATGGCATGGGATTTGTACTTGCAATTCAAATTCTCACCACACAAGCTATGGGAATTCTAAAGAGACAGAGTCGGGGACCAACAATGACCTTAACTAATATTTGAGAAACGAAATGGTCCCGAAAAATCACTTGATGATTATCGGCCAATACAAGAATCTCAAGGTCACAACTTCCACCATCCTATACACAACAATTTGTTTTTGACCGTAGGATCAAAGGCAAATGTGCTAGGCCCAGGTGAAGCTTTACTTGAGGCACCACTACTCACTAGCTATTATTTACACAAAAAGAAAAAGAAAATAGACTCAAACCCTTAAGAAGGTTTTCATGCCATCCATCATCGGGAAGAGCTACATGGTTCACACAAATTCCACCTTTGGAAAGAACCATGGAATTAAGAAAACTAAAGGCTTATTGCACACGAAAACTAAAAATAAGAAGCTATCAAAATGAAATAAGAAGCTCATAAAGAAGAAAGAAAATACAGAAAGTAAAATGAATATGTACAAGAGGGGATTTAGTCGAATATACATAAGGGTGAATGAATATATACATCAGAAAGTAACTTTATATACATACCAAAGTTGCAAAAGTACGAAGAGTGAAATAAAATGGTAAAATTATGTACATACCAAAAGTGAAAATCAAAGCATCAAAAGAAAGTAGTGTCATATATAAAATCTAGTGTCATCAAAATAGGGCTACCTCCTTAAATGAAAGATGGCATTGTCCTCAATGCTATCTAACCAAAATAAGCTCAATAAAAGATAGAGAGTAAAGAGAAAACTCCCTATCGGCTCTCCGTCTGCATCAGATCATGAGTCTGGGTCCCTAGGTCCTCGGACTGCTGGAGAACCTGTGACTGGATCTCTGTCACATGTGTCTGCACTGGGTTCTGGGCCTATACTGGGACCTGGGTCTGTGCTGGGGCCTGAGGCTGGCTAGAGGAACCACCCTACGACTCCTCCAACTCTATCACAGCATCATCAGAACGGGGAATCACCCTCCCCCTCTTTGCTGGTCTCTCTGTCTCCTGCTCAGGCTCAGGCTGGGCTGCTGGAACTGGGTCATGCAATAAGAGGTCCAAAGGCAAGTGATCAACCTTCATTTTCTCCACCTCCACCTTTAACTCTTTCACTGACTTCTTGGATGCCCGAGTATTTCTCAATTTCTTTGTTTCTTTGGCAAGATCCTTCAATGCTTTTCCGTGGGTACCCCCAATATTAATTGCTAGTTCTCCAGGAGCTTCTTCTAGTTGTCCAGAAGCTCCTTGAGAGTGTCCTCCACTGACTGTGGGACCTGTGGCCGAGGTGGTACACACTGGGCTTCTATAGAGGAAGACAGCACAGACAGCTTAAAAGTGGCTGCCTGCATCCAGTTGTTGATATTGTCAAGGGTCTAGTTCAAGCGGTGGGTAGTCAACGGTTAGGCTGAAGACGAGGGGATATCTGGGATAGTAGAGGGACATGTGGGCATATCTAGGGTAGCTAAATCAGGCTGAGTAGGAGCTACCACTACTACTGGCTCTTCAGACGGGCCCGTAGAAGTAGTGGATTTGCCTTTCGGATCTTTGCCCTTGGGGTTGTCATCCCTTTGTAGGCCGTACCAGGAGAAAGGTGCCTTTGGATTTGTCTTCACATAAAACCTCCTCTTGTCCACCTCCAAGTCATTCAGGTACATAGTCAGGAAGTTTGGGAAGGGATACGACCTGTCACCCTCATTGACCACCCGTGTAATCACCCTAGACATCACATTCTCGACGTTGATCGGGTACCCTACCATGATAAAAGCTACTAGAATTTCTCGGGAGATAGGAAGAGAGTTCTCATGAGTGGTGGGGTCTAGCCTGATGCATGTAAATGTCTCCTACCCTTTGGCTTCGAAGTTCAAGGTTCTCCACAGAATTTTAATTCCCACTGTCAACCATGCTGGTGTGGTACCTGGGATTGCCAAGTGCTCTGCTAACCACAGACGGGCATCCTCCCCCAATGCTACCTTCTCTAAGTACAATGTCTCATCGTCCTCCATGAAGCCCGTGTAGTCATTGATCGTCTTCACATCAAATTTCACTGTCAGATTTTGCACCTTAGTAACTTTTATGCCTTTTTTGATGTGGTCAACATTAGTGTAGAAATCCTTGACTAGGTGCTCATTTGCATCCTCACAACTTCTTGTGAAGTAGTCCCAACCCACTCTCTCTATGAACTGTCTCCTCACACTGGGGTTGTGAGGCAAGAGGTCTCTATCGATGAAAGCCCGTTCAGGTATCAACTTCCTCTCAGGCCACCATTCTCTAAACTTATGGTAGGCCACTTCACTCACAAATCTATCTTGTCATGCTTTCGGGTTCCTGGTTCTCTCTACTCCTCCTACTTAGGGCTCACCCCCTCATTCTTCTTCTCCTTCTTCTTCTACGGGACACTCACCAGATAGTGAAGTTGTAGGTGAGGTAGAATTGAGTCCTCAGATGACTCAGAAGATATGTGCAATGATGCTTGGGTAGTAGGAGAGCCTGGAAGGGTAGGGTCATCTCTGAGTCTCATCCTCTATGGGAAGTCATCCATATACTCCAGGACTAAGTCAGAATCATATGACTCCCGGGAGGGCTCATACTCACTTCCCTCTGAATGAGAAGCAACTCTATTAGCATCCCTTATTGCCTTTTTGGTCGCCTTTATTTCTTGCCAAACTTGGGAGGGTCAACCTTATCTTTCCACGTCCTCTACCCCGGGAGGACTCTCCTTTCCCTTCTGTTTATCACCTCCACCTCGTGATTTCACCATTATCTAAAAAGAGAATACATTCTATTCTTGTTAATATCCTATTAAGAGATGAAACAGTGCAGAATAAAATTACAAACAGTAGAATTGCAGACAGCAGATCGCACAAAATAAAATGCAACCACAAAGAAGCTATCGCGGACCACTCAAAATGCACCGCGGTCTGCACTAAAGTGGGGATCAGACTACCCACTCTCTAATTCTAGGCACCACGGACCGCATAAAAAGTATTGCAGTCCACATTAAGGCACCGAGGAGCGCACAAAATCCTTCGCGGCCACGATCCTTAACTATCAGCTTTCAGAAGTTTCACCACCGCGATCCGCACAAAAAAGTATTGCAGACCACATAGCAGCACCAACCTAGGGTTTCAAGTTTTCATATTTTTAGTCCATTTTTTCACCTATTACTGAGCCCCTAGGTGTTGAATCAGTGTTTTTAACTAATTAGTCCTAATATAAACATGATTAAACAAATATACGATACATAATTGAAAGAAAACGAGAACAAAAAGAAGAAAAACTAAGAAAAATAGAAGTTAAAAGAAATTAACAAAGTTAAATAACTAAGACAAAATTAAAATTACCAGAAGTGATATGCTATGTAGATTAATGAGACTTAGCAGTTGAATTCAAGCAGGTATGAGTGTGAACATTGACTGTTTTAGCTTTTGAGTGCAAAGTGTCAAAAAGTTTGAAATGAGGGCCTCGTGTCCTATTTATAGAAAAAGGAACTGGGGACCATCTCGCCTACCCACCGCCGATCGCATAGAATGGCACCGCGGTACGCAGAAACAAGTGGTACTGGAGAGATGTCTACTGCGGACTGCAAGAAATGCAATACGGGCGTAGTGGTCCACCGCAGACCTCATAAAATGCATTGCGGTAGAGATTGAAAACTTCAGAGACTCCTCATTTTTGAACATTTAACACTGTGGTCCACATTGAATTGTTGCCCCCGCACTAAGGCTTTTGCGGCCATACAAAATGCAATGCGACCACAGTGCAAACTTCATAGAGTGCACATTTTTCCCAACTTGGTCCCGCACAACATCAAAACAATCCTACACATATCTTAAAACCAGTTAGTCCAAAAACAAATCCTACAATAGAAAGAAAAACAAAAAGAAAGACACATGGGTTGCCTCCCAAGAAGCACCTGATTTACCGTCGCGGCGCGACATCAAATCACTTGAGATAGATCATTGCCACCACGTGGCTGTCATCAATCTTACCAAGATAGTGCTTGACTCTGTTCCCATTAACCCTGAAGATCTCACCATTTTTGTTTTTCAAGTCAAGTGCACCAAACGGAGTCACAAGCACCACTTCAAAAGGTCCGCTCCATTTTGACTTAAGCTTTCCCAAAAACAGATGTAACCGAGAATTGAACATGAGAACCAAATCACCCACTATGAACTTCTTGCTACGAGCATACTTGTCATAAAGGTACTTCATCTTGTCCTTGTACAAGGACAAACTGGAGTAGGCATGGAATCGGAATTCATCAAGTTCATTAAGCTTCTCCACACGAAGATTTGCCGTCACATCCCATTCAAGATTCAGTTTCCTCAAAGCCCATATGGCTTTATGCTCTAACTCAACCAGTAGATGGCAAGCTTTCCCAAACACCAACCAGTATAGAGACATACCAATCAGAGTTTTGTAAGCAGTCCTATAAGCCCATAGAGCATCATCCAATTTCTTTGACCAATCGATCCTATTTGAATTGACCGTTTTTGACAGTATACTCTTGATTTCCCTGTTTGAGACATCAACTTGGCCATTCGCCTGAGGATGATAAGGAGTAGAAACTTTGTGATCGACACCACACTTTTCAAGCAAAGTGTCAAAAGCTCTATTACAAAAATACGACCCCCCATCACTTATGATTGCACGAGGAGTGCCAAACCTTGTAAAAATACTTTTTTTGCGAATGCAACAACACTCGTGGCCTCACTGTGGCCTCGAACCACTTTGAAACATAGTCAACCACCACTAGAATGTACGTGTTCCCACATGAGCTTACAAATGGGCCCATGAAATCAATACCCCATGCATAAAAAATATCAACTTCTAGAATGGTGTTGAGAGGCATCTCATCTTTCTTCGAAATTCCACCCGCTCATTGACATTCGTCACACCTATTCACAAGTTCACTTGCATCTTTATACAAAGTTGGCCAGTAAAACCCACAACTAAGAACCTTCGAAGTTGTGCTTTCCCCGCCATGATGGCCACCATAGGGACAAAAGTGACAAGCCTCCAAAATACTCAACTTCTCCTCCTCTGGGACATACATTCGGATTACTCCGTCGGTGCATAACTTGAACAAGTGTCGCTCATCCCAATAGAAATCCAAACTATCCCGTTTAAGCTTCTTTATTTGGTTAGAAGAGAGCTTACACGAGATTATACCAGTCACAAAGACACGAGAGTCCACCGAGACAAGCACATCATCAACAATACCCAATGGTCTCTTCATTGATCTATCTGCTATTTGCAATCTCATGGAAGTCGACCTCGTTTGACTAATACCCAAAGTCTAGAAAACTGAGTAGGGCATCAAGTTGATACTTGCCCACAAATCATATAGAGCTTTAGCAAAATCGGCACTCCCAATAATGCAAGGAATAGTGAAAGCACGGATCCTCCAACTTCGGAGCCACTAAATGTACTATAACACTAACTTGGTGGGTTATCTTGATAGTTTCACAGTCCATGGATCTTTTCTTCATCACCAAATCTTTCATGAATTTAGCATAACCCGACATTTGTTCTAGAGCCTCCACCAAAGGCACATTAATGGATAAGCTCTTCATCATGTCAATGAATTTCTTTAACAGATTCTCATTTTTCTGCTTTGATAGCCTTTGAGGATAAGGTGGAGGTGGCCTAGGAAAATGTACCTGGGCTTTAGGCACAACTGGCTCCGGTATGTCTATTACGTGTTCCCTAGATGGGTTCACGCCATTCTATGTTTCCACCTTGGTATCTTTGATATCAATCCTCACTTCTTCATTCATGATTTCATAAATAACATTTGCAACCACCAAAGGGATTTCATCCTCTTGCAACTCAACTTCATCATTCATAATTTCTTTTTGTTTGGAGGCATTAACATTACCGCCTCGCCCACTTCTTGTGGTAACCGCCATTGTATGATCGGTATTGTTCCCACCCTTCAGGTTGACTATCATATCACTAGGTAGAGCCCCCTTAGAGAGAGTATACAAAGACTGAGATTTGGCCTAGTCGACCCTCTAAATTTCTGACTAAATTATTGTGGGATGCCAACTGCGCATCAGAGTCAGAATTCTTTTTCATCATCTGTTCAAACATCATTTCAATTATCCCCATTTCATTGTTGGATGAACTAGGACCTTGGTATGGAAAAGGAGGTGGATTGCTCGGTTGTTGATACATTGGAGGCCTTTGAAAGCCTTGCCCCCGATTCCCCTGATTGTTATTGTTCCAACCACCCTGATTGTTGTTTCCAACCCAGTTGTTTGGTTGTTGTTCTGGTTGCCCCGGTTAGGATTTTGATTGTTGTTTCCCCAATTGTTGTTCCCTTGTTGTTGATTATTCCAATTGTTCTTTCCTGTTGTTGACTATCCCAATTGCCTTAGGATCTCCATTGTTATTGTTGGTTAGAAGAATTACCCCTTTGTCCTTGATAATTGTTCATGGATTGCACTTCTTCATTCTGCTCTTCATACCCATAATCTTGGAACCCGCCACTATCTTGGTTTTATTGATCCGAATTCCCTTAGTTGTGTTTCCCTCTTTGCCTTCTTTTGTTCACTAACGTGTTGACACCCTCCGTAGCATTCACTTGACGTGTGGATTGAACCTGTTGTAATTGTGCCTTTGCTAGCTGGTTCATAGTTGTTATCAATTCTTCTATTATCTGCCCATGATCATGGAGCTCTTTGTGTAAATGAATGACCGTGGGGTCACCCTGTGGCATGTTTGCTCTACTTTGCCAAGCTGAAGAAGTGTCTGCCATCTCATCCAAAATCTCACAAGCTTGGTCATAGGGCGTGTTCATGAAATTGCCCCATGCTAATTGGTTCACTGTGCACTGATTTGTTGTGTTGATGCCTCGGTAGACTGTTGTTGATACCCAATTTTTCACTAAGTATTTTTATACCCAAATATTTCCAAAATAGCATATTGGTGCATATATAAGCACACCCAAGAGTTTTGGCATTTTTAATGATTTTTAAAACCAATTTATTACCTATTTTTATACAACAAAATCCAATAATTATTCCCAAAATTATCATTTTGGTGAACAGTGCATGTTTATTTTGACATTTACACCAAAATATAATTAAGGTAATTTTCACATATTTTTACAAGTTCATTTGGTATTTTTAAAGCTAAATTGCATATAATTGCAATTATAGCCTACATTGTAATTTACGGCATTTTATGTTTATAAAATTAGTCACAATATTTTTAAATAAATATTTATATAATATTCATTTACCTAGTACTCTTAATTTGTTTTTAAAATCTGTATTACTATTTTATAAAATATAAAGGGAAAAATTGGCTATTTACGATTTGGCCTCAATTGCATTTCAATTATAGCCAATTTGGCAACCCCAATTAACCCAAATTCAGGCCCAAAATTACCCAGCCCAATTTCAAAATTAACCCAACCCCTAACCCATTTTCCCGATCCGCCCGGCTCCCATCTAATCTAGGCCGTTGATCTAAACGATCAACGGCCACAATTCATCCTTTCCTTTTTAATTCTACCAACCCACCCTAACCCTAATCACTTCTCACCAAACGCCACCCTTAAAACCCATATTCTCTCTCGATTCTCTCTAATCCCTCATGAACCCTAGCCGCTGCCTCTCAATTCCGCCCTAATCCATGGCCTCCCATGGCCATCAGAGATGTATAATGGCCTCTCATGGCTCCTGAGTGTTGGCTTCCATGATTTCATGGCCAAATCTCGAAGGAAGCTAGTCCAATCGTTGCCTAATTCCCACTCATGACCTTTCTCCGGCCGTCCCTGACTTTTCTCCGGCCAGCCGTGGCCATTCGAGTCAGATCCTTGGCGCTCCTGGTTAGATCGTTAATTTCCAAGGCCTTTCTCACCTTTCTGGGTTCTCCGAAACCCTAATCTTTGGGATTTTATTGATTTTTCTTTTAGATCTACTTTAGATTTATACTTGCCATGAATGTTTAAGTGTGTTCTCGAATGTTCTTCGGCTTTTCTTGCAAAACGACCCTTCGTTAGGGTTTTTCCTTTAAGTTTTTCAAAAGATCTTTGATTCTTTAATTGTTTATGTTTTGTCTATGATTTGCTCATGATTTTTCCTCTATCTATTTTATGCATGTTAAAAACCCTAATTCCTTTTAGTTTATCCGGGTTCTAAAAGTTGTTTGCTTAAATGTGCATTTGTTCTTTGTTGCTAGTTTTTTCTTCTTCGTTTAATTTGTTTAATTTTGAGTTCTTACCTGGTTACTGTTAAAGCCCTAATTTTTCTCTAGAAATTTTCTCATTTTTGTTCCTACTCTGAAAGCCTTTGCTTGCTTCTATGTCTTCTTCATTGTTTGTGGTTACTTGACCTGCTTGACTACTATGCTTCGAGTATTTTCTTACTACTGAACCCTAGCTTACCCTAATGCAACCGTATGTTTGTACTGCTTCATCAACATGTCTAACACTGCATGTTTGTTCACTCCTTGCTATTTATATAATAAAGTGAAGTATCATGTTCCTTTCTTGTTTTGATCTTGATTCCTTTGATCCTGTGACTGATTGCAAAAGATTTTCTTACGACCCCTAATTTTTTACTCATTCGTTTAAAAATTAATTGATTCACTTCCTTTATTGTGATATTTTACCTTGCTGAATCCTTTCCCAAAATAAGTATATTTCGTACTTAGACTGGATTATCTACTTCATGCTTTTACTACCCTTTTTATTAAAATAATCAATCTGCTCCAAACTGATTTCTTTTCCTTAATTAGACTTGCTGACCCGTTAAGCAGTGTTTCCCTAATTAAAGAGGAATCACTTGGGTTATTTGATTCTGAATGGTGATTATTTCCATGTTTGAGTTTTAATTTTACTTATTGCCTTATTTCTCTACACGTTTTCAAAGCTATAAATACCTACTCTCTTCTCTTTCAAACATACGAACACAGACGAGCAATCTGAGTTCAAAATCACTCTTACACTTAAAACTCTCTCTCTCTCTCTCTTTCTGCTACTTGTGTTATTGCTAGGCTGTGGACTTTTGTTTGATCTACTTTCTTCTGCACTTTTGTCTCTCTACTTGTATGTCCTAGTTAATTTACATGTCTCAACAACAACATGTTTTCATTTTTGTCTACTTCTGTTCATGTTTTCTTTAGTTAACATGTGTTTCTAGCATGTTGTAACATGTCCCCTTTCCCTTGTAATTAAATGTTTAATTTACATGTGCATCATGTTAGTTGTTTGTTATTTTTTTGATACTTTATGAATCCCAAACCCTCATATCCCCTTTATATGCTTAAGTTATGGTTCAGAAACATGGCAATGTCTGAAATCATTGTCCATGGATATGGACTGGACCGTTTGGGCCCTAAGCTTTGTCAATTCCCCATCCCCATTCCCTTATTGTGTGTGTACTGAGTAACAGCCTTGGCCTGCCAGTATTTCTAATTATTGTTCAGGCCATGGCTTGACCTCCAGTAGGTCTTTCACTCCCTAAATGCTTGATCAACAGGTTTGGTCAGGGGTGTGCCAGTCTATTTTGTGGCTGGGAATGACCACCAGCCTGTCTGGGTAGCCCTTATCCCTTATTTTGCACTTACACTCATTCTTAGAACTTAAGTTCTGCCCTCCTTGTGTGAGCCTTGTCTTGGGACCCTAGAGCTCCCACTGAACTTGGACACATAACGGTTGGCCCTTCCACACTGCACAACTCAATTTCTGTTTAATATCTTTGGTGTATGCACTGCCTAGGGTTCCTGAAATCCCTTGGATCTCTGAAACACCCTAGATGAGAGAAGGCTTGGAAATCTAGATATTGGAAGTGGCTTAATCTCATATTATTAGGCCTCAAGTTTGGATTAGGCTGCTTGTATATATCTGAGGATTTCTGATGTATTTTTAATTCCAGTTTATTCCTTTTAGGCTGTAATGACTTGTATGAACTCGGGAAACTTAGTAAAAAGGGGGGATGAGATTTAATTTTTATGCATCAAGGGTAGAGATCCTGCCTATAGGAGTTTGTTATGATTCCTGCAATTTCACACCTAGAAATCATGCCTATAGGTTAACTTTTAACTTCTGCAAACTCACATCTAGAAGTCATGCCTATAGGATTCATTCATAATTTCTGCACCTCCGTGCATAGATATCCTGCCTATAGGTCAACTTCTAATTATTCATATAAAATATGGTCTATAAATTACTACATTCTGCATTTATAAATACCACTAGGCAAATAGTTGGTAGGTTCAATAATAAAGACTGCACATAGATACCATGTTCATAGGGCCTTTTGTTAACGTCTAAAAAAAGGGGTGTCCAAATCAGTATGCGTATAGAAAGTATGCCTATAGGAAATTTCGAATCTCAATAGAGGTAATATTAACTGTTGAACTCGTAATGCCCTGTTAAAAATTGGTAAACCCTTTAGTTTGCCTCTTCTTTTTCTAAAATTAGTATACATCACGCCTAGCTTTAACCAATACTTAGATGCTCAATCAGATCGATTTTAGTCAACTGCATTCGAGTAAGACTAATGTAGACTTTTTGCCTAAAAATATGCGTTGAACCAGTCCAGTCGTCGCTTTATTTAATTAAGACCAAATCAGTACGTGTAAGACATGCTAAACTCTATGACTTTTTGCTGGTTTATGGAGGCATATTTGAGCCCATGTTTGCTTGTTTGTTTCCCTCTATTTGCATTTACGTGTTTTGGTTGACGCCTTAGCATTTTGTCCTTTGAAACCTCTAAAAGCCCCAAACCCCTTTCCCTTTAGGATTAGTAGTCCATTTGCCTCCGGGACTGATAAGATTGGGACGGGTAATAACGTGCAATAAGTAACGATACCATTCCGTGCTTTAATACTTTAACGGGGTGGGAAGGGTAGACATGGAGATGATGATCACATGATAACACTATGTGTACAATTAGGTACCGGTGTTGTGTGGATGATCCATGTGATGTATAAACCTAGGACCCCTCCCTCTTTATTAGTTGTTATTTTCATTTTTTTCAAAAGCTGTCTAATTTTAAAACTTCCGCTTCTTTTCATTTCTTTTAAATCACTTGCCTCAATTATTTGACCCCTTCCCTTTACTTGTGTATCTCTTCTTTAATCACAAACCGCTTCCTTCCAAATTTCAGCTCTTTTAAATCCTTTTTGTGCTTTCTTATTTGTAACTATTATGTGAAAGATTCTCATATTTGCAATGCTTACTTGTCTACTTGTTTGCTTGCATTTAAAGTCACAATTGTAGCATGACCAGGAATCACACTAGTGGATCTTGAGGGGTGCCTGACACCTTCCCCTCAAGATAATTTCTAGCCCTTACCCAAACTCTGGTTTTCATCTCAAATTCTTTCTTAAAGTGTCCTAATGCATTATAATCATTAGGTGGCGACTCTCCAAATCAAAAAAACCCAATTCCCAAATAGGAATAGAGTTGTCATCCCAAATGTCGTAAACCCGATTTCGCGAGAAAAAGGGGGCGTCGACAGCATGGCGACTCTGCTGGGGAATTTTTAGGTTTTTACCATTGCATTCTATATGTGACTTTATTTCTTTCTTTTACTGCTTTTTTTTAATGCCTTTATTTGAAACTAACTTGTTTCTTTTGTTTCTTTTGCTTTAATTACTTTCGTTTACCACTTTCCCGTCAATGTTGTTGTAGTTTTGAGAAATCATTGTAAACTTTATTGTATGAACGTGAAAATACATGTCAATTTATTTCATTCTTGTAAACTACATCTTCAACATCATATTCCACTCGTACCAAACAAATACTATAGCAACGCTTATAATGAGTAGTTGCGCGTTTCCAATACTATCACCCCCTAAATTTGGCAAAGGCATATTTGCGGTAAAACCAGTCGATCAGCGGTGCAGTCGACGGTTCCGTGCCTTTCCCTCTTGAGTTTCCCGCTCAAGGGTACCTGTCTAATACCTCAATAGAAACCTCACTCCGTTTAAACTGTACATGCGTCATGGTCAAACATAGCCGAGTCAGTTATGTTGTCCACATAATGATTCATTAAGATAGCCTTGTCCAAAGTCCCCCGGGTTTCCTTGAAACCCAAATGGACGCCTCCATATTCTGTGCACTTATTTGGAGAACTTAAGTGCTTGCTATGCTAATCATTGGTCTAAATAGTCGAGTCCGGTGGGGGTAAGGGCCTAACGCTTTGTTTTGCAGAAAATGAGGCACGAAGTCCCCAGATTTGGCATGGTAACCAACATTCATCCAAGGCTTTTGAATTGGTGGAAAGACCACCATTCTAGTGATCAAACACTCGTCCGCAAGTACTTAGGGAATTTTCCTTCTCTTCTAGAGATTCAGTCTAACAACAGAATCATAGAGGCCGCGACATTGTTCTGGGATAGTGACAAATCCGTGTTCCGCTTTGGGGACCTTGAAATGACTCCTTTGCTTGAAGAAATAGGAGGTTTAGCTGGTATTCTTTGGGAGACTCCGGGTCTGCTTATGCCATAGAATCGCAAAGGAAGGGGTTTCCTTAAGATGATGAGACTGAAGAATAACCCAGACTTAACATGTTTGAAAGACTCTTACATCCCATTTGACTATCTATACGAAAGGTACGGCCATAGCAAATCATACCGTACCTATTCGGACGAGTTCGCCATAACCTCATTGGGACATGTCCATAGAAGGGTCTTCATTTTTATGTTCTGCTTTTTGGGAATGATGGTGTTCCTTATGAAGAAGGCTAGGATCCATACCAGACTGGCCATGGTAACCAAGACTTTGATAGAAGGGATTGGGGGGCAAACATTCAACATACTACCCATGATCGTCACCGAGATATACCGTGCCTTGAACAGCTGTCAACAACAGGGCAGTCATTTTGAGGGTTGCAACCGGTTACTTCAGCTATGGCTCATGGAACACCTCCAAAAAGGGGAATATCAACAAGAGATCCTATGCAGTGAATGGGATGACCACATCGCCTTCCACCAGCCAAGGCGTATGAATTATATGCCTAAAATGTTCGCTCAACCAAAGGACCCAGAGGATGGGTAGAATTGTTCGAAAATCTGAAAGAAGACCAGGTACAATGGATGCACAAGTGGTTCCCCATGGATGAGTTCATTGTTCGATCCTGAGACGCACCATTTCTCATACTAATTGGTCTAGGAGGAAATTATCCCTACGTTCCTCTCCGAGCAATGAGGCATGCTGGAAGAAAGCAAATCATACCAATGGTCGACAAAATGAGCCACTTCAGGGTTGATTTCCAGGATGATAATAGCCCTCACAGGTGCCAAGCTCAGCATTTATGGCATTGCAAACTCGTTTTGGGGAAAGAATCTATTGAACCAGACAGGTATCACGCCGATTGCGTGCTGCACTATTCAGGTTGGTTAGAAGACAATGGCATGTGTCAGCCAGGATTCGTTCGAAGTCACAGAATTATCGACGAGCACGCTAAAGCACGGGTTAAGTATAATCAACTGCGCAAGAGAATTCGAGAGTGTGAAAATGAGCACCGAGAAATACAAGAAGCCCATCAGAAGTTGATTTAGGAGTGGAAAGACATGGCTGTCAGCGCCAACAAGCGACTAGGGTATTTGGAGCGGGGTCTAGTAGAGCTGGAAGGGAAGTTCATCAAAAGAATTGAAGATTGTCAAAACGCTGAAGGAAATGCATGCAGACAACTAGCTCGAGCTTATTTGCTGTCAGGACTGTGTGAGCTGGTGAAGCTGTTCGAGGGAGACGAAGATGCCAAATCTGGGGAAGGTCCTTCTGGGACCAAGTAGTTAAGAGTCTTTTATTTTGCTTTAGTGATGTAATAAGGCCAATGGCCACTAGTGACATTTTACTTTCCATTGTTTAGAGTCGTTTCAGATTCGTCTTGTTTTTATCAATAAAATGAGGCATTTAGCATTATAAGTTCTCCAAAACTATTTGTCGCTAGGCCTACCTCGGGCACAATGAGGCACCAAAATTAGGACGCGATTTACATTTTTTCGCGCAACGTGTTTAAATACTGCAACATTTTTTTCCTCATAACCCGCACTAACTTGTTAACTTTTTGATTTTTATTTTTTATTCCCCTCCCCAAAGGTTAGTTCGTGCATTTTGGAACCATCGTCATACTCCACCAGATCCAAGGGCTCTCCACCTCCTCCAAGTCCTATTCGGAATAAGAACAAAGGTAGAATGGGAGATCTAAATGCCAGAAAGGGGATTGAAATGCCTCAGGGTACCCCGGTTGCTAAGGAAACTGCTACTCAACTGGAGCAAAAACTGTTGAAATTCTGAGAAGAGCTGGATCAGGTTCGGAATTTGGCGAACCTGTCATTTTCCCTCACCACTCCTGATGTCAACACCCAGAATCCCGCACCTCCACAAAACACCCCACAACCACAGATACAACCCACTCATACCCAACACTGCAACACATGCCACACTCCCAACAACACTCACTACTCATTCCCGAGCCACTGAATTCCACAAATGACCATCTCCACAACACTCCTATTTTTATGGATACTGTACCCCACTACACCCAACCAATCTCAAATGTACCTGAGTCTAATGAAAAAGACTCCCTTATCAGGAACTTAGCGGCAGAACTCAAGAAATTAACCAGCCGAGTTCAGGGCGTGGAAGGTAACAAAAGTATTGAAGGGTTAAATTATGAAGACCTATGCATTCAGCCAGATGTTGAACTTCCGGCGGGATACAAACCTCCCAAGTTCGAAATGTTTGATGGAACAGGAGATCCCAGAGTCCACCTGAGGACATATTACGATAAGCTGGTTAGATTTGGAAGGGATGAGAAGATCCGTATGAAGCTCTTCATGAGAAGCCTGAAGGGAGATGCTTTATCCTGATACATCAGCTAGGACCCCAAGAAATGGACGAGCTAGGTAGGCATGGCATCATATTTTATGGACAGATTCTGATTCAATACAAAAAATGCACCGGATGTATTCTATATACTGAATTTGAAGAAGAAGCCCACCGAAACATTTCGCGAGTATGCCACTCGTTAGAGGTCAGAAGCTGCAAAGGTCAGGCCGGCCCTAGAAGAAGAGAAAATGAATAGATTCTTCGTCCGGGCTCAGGATCCCTAATATTACGAGAGGTTGATGCTGATCAAGGGTCAAAAGTTCTCCGATATCATCAAACTTGGAGAAAGAATCGAAGAGGGCATTAAGAATGGTATGGTTACGAATCTTGAAGCATTGCAGGCCACCAATAAGGCATTACAGACTGGTGGCACGTCCAAAAAGAAGGATGTAAGTGCCGTAATGGTCGCATAGGGATCCAAATAACCACCAAAATACCACACTTACCCATCACCTCCACTTACATATCATCCCATCCCGAATTACCAAGCACCCGCACCCTCCTATCCACCCCCGTTTACCAATCCTTTCCTCCTCTCACATATCAACCCACCTCACCCAGATACTCTCAACCAGCACTTGTTTACCAAGATTATAATGCTCAACCCTCTCACTACCAATCACCTCCCACCCATCAAAATTTCCCAATACCCAGGCCAAATTTTGACAGCAAACCTCCCAGATAATAAACAGTCATCGCTGAACCAATTGCCCAGCTATACGATAGACTTAAAGCTACTGGTTACGTCACTCCTATCCCAGCGAAAACCCCAAAAAATCCCTCCCAATGGGTCAACCCCAATAAGACCTGTGCGTATCACTTTGGCATGAACGAGCACACCCTTGACGAGTGCCGCTCATTGAAGGACAAGATTCAAACCCTGATTGATAATAAGGTCATAATGGCAAAGGATCCAGCTCCTAATGTTCGTAACAACCCTCTGCCTAACCACAAAGGTGGAGACATTCACATGATCGAGATAGAAGATGATTGGGACCTCAAAGGGCTGATAGGTTTGATTGCTGAAGGTGATGAACCAAAGAAACCAGCGGTTACACTTAACCCAATTGTTGTGCAGAATCAGCCCTCCAGGGACGATGAAGTAAACATGTCTATGCCTCTCGAATTTGAAGTGCCTCCTTCTGTAAAGGTGCCTGGACCAGTTGAGGTTGAATTTGGAATTCCAAAAGCACCTGCACCCTTTGAAGTTGTTGTATTACCACCAAGGGTGCCTATTCCTGTGGCAATGTCAGACATAACACAGTTACACTCAAATGCCATACCATGGGATTACACTGCTGAAGCTAGGAGGAAAGGAAAGACCAAGACAGGATAAACAATTTCCGCGCAAGGAATGACCAGAACAGGAAGGGTTTACACCCCAGAGCACCTAGCCGAGTCCAGTAAGCAAGCCCCAGGACGGCTTATTGAAACTGGGCCCGACGATCTTTGGAGAAAATACAAGCTAAGGAGTACTCGGTCGCTAAGTAGTTGAACAAAACACCAGATATATCTCTATCCTAGCTCTTCTACAAAGTTCTGGCGCTTACACGAATGCCCTAATGAAGATACTGAGCGAAGCTTATGTGCCTAGCAATATAACCGGGGTTGAAATGGAAAATATGGTGGGGAAAGTGCTGGAGAGCCATAAAATAACCTTCCACGAAGATGAGCTGTCGCCGGAAGGATTGAGCCACAACAAGGCACTGCACCTCACCATACAATGCGAAGATTATTTCATCACTAGAGTCCTGATCGATGGAGGATCGAGCCTCAACATATGTCCGCTGATAACTCTCAGAACTTTGGGAAAAAGCCTGCACGAGATCAAAGATGAGGCTATCAATGTCAAGGCCTTCGATGGGTCCCAAAGATCTACTATTGGAGAAATCAGCCTATGCTTACAAATGGGGCCACCATGGTTCGACGTTGACTTCCAAGTAATAGACGTCCTGACATCCTAAAATCTGCTGTTAGGACGGCCCTGGATCCACGCTGCTGGAGCCGTAGCATCGACCCTGCATCAGGCGGTGAAGTTTGAATGGAATCACCAATAGGTGATCATTCATGGCGATATTAATAACGCTATATATAGTCGCCAGACCATCCCAATGATCGGGGGCAGATGGAGAATAGGCAAAGAAATATACCACCACATCGAAAGGGTCAACACTGTGGATAAGGATAAGTGGTGGGACAACAAGATCGAAAGTATCCTGAATTGGTGTAGGTACAAGCCTGGAAAGGGACTTGGTAGAAATATTTAGGGTATCACTAAGCCTATCAAACTAAAGAAGCATGGTACTACATTTGGCTTAGGGTACGATTATACTTGGAAAGAATTATAGAGTTGGTCGCCACCATGGCGCGGTCCCTACTATCCATTGGGGCTTTCGATACCTAGCCTGGAGCAAACCTTCCAGCCGAAAGATACTATATATGGGTCAGAGGAAGATGAAGTGTTGGCAGCCATGAAGAATTTGTTTCTAAAGGATGATGATATGGACTGCTGTGTTCTTTTCGAGGAGGAAGGGGAGGAAGGCCCTTCCATACAAGCTATGAACAGAGGAGACTGCCTCAGCAATTGGTCAATTAGGACCGTCAGGGCCCGGAAGGCTTTGGGGTAGCAAGGCTAAACAAAAGCACCATGCATCTCATTTTTTTTAGCTTACTTTACTATTTGATTTCCTTTTTGCATTGTCTTTAATCTCGAAAAGAGCTTCGATGTTTCAAACAATTATGAATTTAATCAAAGCATTGCAGTTTATCATATATCTCGCTCTTATTATTTTCTCTATCATGTATTCTATTTTTATACAACATTACTATTACTTACCTTGATGATGAACCAACGATTGTGACTTGCAACGAAACAACGCAATAAAAGGACATAGACTCAGAAAAAGATGAGATACCTGAAGAGGTCGTCAGAGAAGTTGAGAATTTTGAGAATAGACCTAAGTATAACCTGGAAGAAAATGAGGTCGTTAATTTGGGAGATACAGAAAATGTCAAAGAAACTCGCATTAGTGTTCACCTGTCGCCATCAGAAAATGAAGGATATATAGAATTTCTAAAGGAATATGAGGACATATTCGCCTGGTCGTATGATGATATGACTGGTCTTAGCACGTCCATTGTAGCTTATAAATTGCCAACAGATCCAACCTGTCCGCCGGTAAAACAGAAGCTCAGGAAATTCAAACCCAACATGAGTTTGAAAATCAAAGAAGAGGTTACTAGGAAAGTCAAAGCCAAGGTTCTTAGGGTAGTGGAGTATCTGACATGGTTAGCCAACATCGTGCCAATACCAAAGAAGGATGGGAAGGTTAGAATCTGTGTCGACTACTGGGATCTTAACCAGGCCAGTCCTAAAGACGACTTTCCCTTGCCAAACATACATATTCTTATCGACAACTGCGCCAAGTATGAGTTGCAGTCTTTTGTTAATTGTTTTGCCGGATGCCATCAGATATGGATGGACGAGGAAGATGCAGAGAAAATGGCTTTCATCATGCCATGGGGGATGTATTATTACAAAATGATGCCGTTTGGGTTAAAGAATGCTGGCACCGCCTATATGAGAGCCATGACTACTATATTTCATGACATGATACACAAGGAGATTGAGGTATATGTGGACGACGTCATCGTTGTCACACCTCCTTTTTACGCTACTACACCCCGCGAAGGGTGTAATAAAGGGAGTTTTTCCAATTAAAGGACAATCGAGACAGGATTCGTTTATTAATAGTTGGAGTCGCCACTTGAGAGATTTATGGTGTCCCAAGTCACCGGTTTGAATCCCGAATCGAGGAAAAAATTGACTCCGTATTACAGTCTACGAATCAAAAATTCGGATAAGGAATTGTGTTAAACCGGAAGAAGGTGTTAGGCATTCCCGAGTTCCGTGGTTCTAGCACAGTCCCTCAACTATCATATTTGGCTTGTTTGTCTGATTTTAATAGAAGTTAAAACCTATAGTGCAATTTTAGAATTATTTACCGCTTTTAGTCAATTTGTAAGAAAGTGAACGTCGTTTAAGAACGTGTTTTTGGATCACGTCACATGAAATGCACACCCGAATTTAAAAAGGTAAAATTATTTACCACGTACCTAAAGAGACTAACGCATTATTATCTTTGGGGATAACCACGAAATTTGCTAAACGGCCCGTCCCAAAATCTAAGTATTTCAGTATACATTTAACGAGAGCCCCGCAATTTATGTGTTTGGTTTGGCGAGGCTCGTCTCATTTATTATTTAAAGGCCAATCCTAAAGCAACTACGTTTTCTCTTAACTTTGTCTCTAATGGAGTAAAAATCCTAATTAATTAATAATACAAAATTTGAGCTTCAAGTTCAAGTCCGGATCCAAATAAAAGGCGGAAACCTCTTAATTTGCACCCGCTACCTAACTCGAAAGCCCAAACTTATACTACGTTGAACTATATATCAAAACCTTTAAATTAGGCCGATTTGATGAAGAGTGGGCCTTGGGGCCAATCCAAGCCGAACAAGCTTAACGGGACGCCTGGAGATCCAAAGGTCGAGTTCCTGGGCTAACGGGCCAAAAATTTATTTAACGTCCGCTTGCATTTTCCATCTCATGATCAGTTTTCTTGTTCCTTTATTTATTGATGCATATTACTAAAGTTGACAATTAAAAGAGAAAACTGAATTTGACAACGAACCAAACTACCCATTCTCAAGCTATTTCAAATTAACATTATTAGATGAACTAGACTATCAGAATTAACTACATGAAATTCATGACCATTTGGAACTTGTTTTTGCAACCATTGCAATTAAAACCAACATTGATCACTAACATTTGGGACCTAATATTATTTACCAATATTATGCAAATTAGAATCATTCACTCACATGACTCGCGATCTCATAACTGGAAACATTGAAACAACATGCTGGAAAACTATGTGAACCTATTTCTCTACAACTATTAAAAACAGATTAGACTACGCTACACTACACTAGTAACACAACTTAGCGAAACAGAACTACTAACTACTGGAGTCCCCTGCTCAAAGGCATGCATAGAATCAGTTCATAATCCACTAGTAAAAAAACAATCTCGAAACAGTCCCATTATAATTCTCAATATACATCAGACAGTTCACACAATGGTTCGAGATACCATTAAATGTAAATGACTAAACTAAATATTAAAGCTAAAGATGGTTCTAAGTACACTTAGATGAACAGATAACAACTTCTATTCATTGATTTTCAAATTGTTCATACATGTGAATCATATTCCAGGTCATTAAAGGCTATGAAAGTGTACCTAGAATTGGAATAGAAATAAAGTAGAAGAGGTCAGCTACGGCAGTAATTCGAATAGCAACAACAGTAATCAATTCCCAGTAATATAGAACAATGAGCAGACCCAAATAATCAACCCAGAAGTCCAGAAGTGCTTCAAACCAACCAGAATGACCCAAACGGACTTAAAACCAGTCCGGATAAGACCCAAATTCATTGAAAACCAACCAGGACACCTCTGACACTCTCACAATCAGAAGTTAAGCTAAAACATGCAGCTTATCAATTGAAATTCTAACTTGACTTCAGGAACACTAATGCCACAGTAGGTTTTCTCAATCTCTATCAAGGTCTAGAAGTGTGTCTGCCTTTGGAATTTTCTATTTGTTTTGACTCTAAGCTCTTTAAAATCAAACTAGAACCATTCTGAGTTTCAATGAAACAATAACACCTTCGAACACTGATTCTCAAAGGTGTTGTTTTTCACTCTCAATTGAATGCCTCTCCAAGAAGTAAGTAAAATCTCTCTATTTGTTTTTAGCTCTGATTTTTTCGACCCCCTTTCTGTCCAATATGCCTCTAATTTATATCACCAAAAATCAGACCCCTTCTCACTCTTGGGGACCTTTAAAATAATAGGAAAACATATCTGCCCATAATATTCTCTTCCCCTCCAATACTGAATGTCTAACCCCCTTTTTAATTCAAAGTTGTGGGCACCCATTTATTTTATTCAATTAAGTATGGGTCTTGTTTTTTAATTATTTTCCTTATCCCTTAACCCATACCAAATGTCTTGTTCCCCACTAGTGTATTAGTTTAATATCACATTAGCACTTAGTGGACAGAGCACTTAACTTAAACAATTCTACAGGTTTTCAATTCCAAACTACCCCCTGAAACTACTGAAATCCCTACCCATCAGTCGCAACCGAAATTCATTTAATTAATTACCTTAATTATCCATTAATTCATAATTGAGCACTGGACTGAATCTATTGCAGCTATAACCAATACACTTTATCAGATTCAATTGAATAGTTCAAACTAGAATTCAAATCAGATTAAAAGGCATAAGATCACTGATTCAGGACAGTGTTCGAACTGGACTATTAAGATCAAAATTGATACACATATACATGGAAATAAACTAGTGTATTGGGAACAAATCACAATTAACCGTATACAATGAATGAACACCGTAAATACACTGAGCAAGAACAAACTGAACTCATATGCAAGAACAAAGAATTACAAAGAACAGGAGACCCAACCTCACACAAGAATGAAACAGTTCGAGGTAACAGACAACAATTGACCAGAACTACTGAACCATAATCGAGATGGATTAATCGACGAAACTATTTATACCATATTTCAATCGACAGAAAAACTGTACCAAGAAAAGTCTGATGGAGAAGAGAGAAATGAATAAAAGATGATGAAATACGACGGGGCTTACACTACAACATTTTAGGTCTTTAGCCACCCTTGAAAAGTGTGGTCTAAACTATCAAAAAGTGTGGCATTTGATCAAAGGCCACACATTTCAACTTTAAGCAACGCTTTTCTAGGGGTGGCCTAAACTAGCGTAACCTTTTCCCTAAGACAACGCTTTTTAAGTGTTGCTTTAAAGGCCACGCTTCAAAAGTGTTGCTTATAAGGTACAAATGCTATGTGTGTAATACCTCGTGTGGCAACATTTTTCATGTCCTAAGGCTACATGTTTAAATCGTTGCCTTTTCTACTTTGAGGCCACCCTTCTAAAGTGTTGTCTTTGTTAATAATTTCATATATCTAATAATCACATTTATCATCAAATGTATATATTATTATCATGAAATTTGAGATTATTGCAAAAGTATGTAGAATCTCAAATACTACATTAATTAATAATAAATAACCAAAAAAAAAAAGATTCAAGTGCATAGACTTATAATGAACTTCAAAAAAGAAATATGTATCATGTACTACATAAATTAATAAAGCAAATTTCTTAAAGGTAAGATACAGGAAATGAATTATACAATATCTGATGTATTCTATCATGAATAATATTTTAAAATACATTATACTGCTAAAGCTAGTATACGTTAGCAACCCAATTTGTTATCCCCTTGGTCCTTAGTACCCTTCACATCAATCTTCTAATTTTGCAACTGATCCATTTTCGGCAGCTTGACCACTCTAGTAATCTAAGCGACATGTGAGCTTCCCTTGTTCAAATGAGCAAAAAGTTTTGAATGTTTTTGGCCCTTAAGTTTCCTAATTGTAATCTCTTTGTTCTTTTCAGTGGTTTTACCTTTCCATACCTGCAATTGAGACAAAAAAATATGCATTGTTTGTTATAGCCTGCTACTAATTTGAAAAAAACTCTCTATGCCAGCTGCAATTAGATATTAGATGAGTACTATAATATTAGAGGGGTTTAAATATGTGAAAGCATTAATTAGAGGGGAAATGGGGATATTAGAAGGGAGAAATCTAATTTTCTAAAGGATCCTACTCTTCCTTCCGAATGACGACTTATTCACTAAGAAATCATTAAAAAATCAGCACTCTTAGCGGATAGAAGTCGTCGAAGTACTTGACAAATAAAATTTTAAAATAAATAGAAATATGGCTACTAGAGAAATACTTATAAATTAATTTTACCATTTTATTTATCAGAATAAAATTTAGAAGTCTGAGTAAACAAGTTACCAAATAAACTAACTTATCATTGTTGCCTTACCTGAGATAAAGTGCAGATCCAGATGAAAATATTCAAGTGCTCTGATAGATTGTAGATCATACTGACTAGTTTAGCTACCAGTTTTCTTTTCCTCCTTCACTCATCGCCACCTTTTACTTTACTCATCTCGCGCACATATAAAATAAACCAGCAACAATCTGCAAGCAATATCACTAAAATTATTTCTATACGTATATATGAGAGACAATAAGCAGAAGCTTCTAACAAATACTGAAAGAGATTTATATTATTAAAAAGTATGACAAGACTTTTTGGAATATCACACTTCACTCTACATGTGATATTAGTATATCGGAATCAATCCATTCCTTGTTTATATCATCCAACTTATCAAGCATTAATGCTTTCTTGATCCTCTTTGGTGAACGTTTTGGTGGCGATCCAGGCTGTACTAGGAAAATTGACCTATAAAACTCAACTGTGAAATTAAAGGAACTAAATCGAACTTCTAAATGCCTAATTTGTCTAGTTATCTTCCTTCCTTTGAGTTCATACACGCTCTTCTTGTCCTCAACACCAGTCATCAATATGCATATCATAGACTCCCATTGAGTTCTACTTAATGAATCACCAACAAAGACAATTTTTTTTTCCCTTAAATTATTCAAGATTACATGAACATCAAATCTTGGAATTTCACAATTCCTAGGTTTCCACCTCCACTTTAGATACTCTTTATCCCTCCTACCATTATCTAAACAACTAAAACCTTGTTCAGCAAATGGACATTCTGATGCATTGTACAAAGGATAACTATCATCAGACATCCAATTTCCAACAAATAAATTGCATTCACCACTAAAGTTAGTATTTGTTCTATTATCTCCTGCATTTTCAAGAACAATTGGTTGTGGAAAAGAATTTGTATTGTAGAAATAACCAGACCCCATTGCCACAATAAACAACAATAATAAGGATCCAATTACAAGGACCATATTGAAAGAATGAAAAACCCAAGTTTGACAATGCTTCAACTTGCCCAAGTTCATATCTTAGGCGTAAAATGACCAAAAGAACTCAACTTCAACCTATTCACCATCTATATGAACACCAAGAATGAACATTAAGTTGTAAAACATACCTTCTAGCAACAGCCAAATCACGCTATATCTCAAAACAAAGATGAAAAATTAAGATTTTGAAGAGAATCTACTAAGCTAAACAGCTTTATAGAACTGAGTATTAGCAAAAAAGAATGAGAAGTATAAAACTGTCAATGAATCTTGAAGCTTCTTCAGTTGCAGATGGTGATTAGGACATGCAGAGGAAAATATGGCTAAGAACTGAGGGTAACTTTGACAAAGATTCGTAAGTAACTGCAAAAATACTTCAATAGACAGAATAAAAAACCTACAAAAGGAATCAAATTGGGTGACCATTTAATTGCTGATGAAGAAAGATCATTCACAGTCACAAATATTGTGAAGAAACAGAGAAAAGTTTAAATATTTATATCCTAATAAGAAAAATACAAGAAGGGGAACAAACAAAATACTGATTGGGGTTGATGAAAAGTTGAAAACTTACTCATGTTTTACCAGGAATGGAGCAGTGCCACACCATCAAGTTCACTGACCCATCCGAAAGTGTCTCTGGCTTATCTACAAACCCCCAAAAAATAACCAAAATAACCATTCAAAAACAAGTAGTAAAATATACAATCAAAAACATAAAAACTGGAAATCAAGAAAGAATTTTTAAAATAAAAATAAAAACTAACATGGGGTGAATTTTGCGCCAAGCTTTGCGCTCCTCTGCAAGACGGCCACGACGGGCAATACCTTCTGACATCATTGTCTTTCTCTTATCCCAAAAAATAGAAGAAGATAAGAAGCATACAATGCAATAACTAAACCTACAATACAGAAAACACATACTGGTAGAGAGATAGAAGTCGAAAACCGAAGAGAGAAGATAAGAATGTACTCACAAAGATTAAACTACCATAGCCCTAAAATTTGGCTAGGGGTTTCGACGATTTGAAGCAGCAACAAACTAAAGTTGACTCTTTCTGTCTCTTAGATGCCTTTGGAATTAGGAATAGAATGAATTTGGGGAAAAAATGGATGAATTGTGGGGCAGGAGGAAATAGGGAATGAAAAATCAAAATAGAACTTAGCAAAATAGCGGGTTCCCTTATTTGCTTTTTCAAAATGGGGGGAAATATTTTATTAAGAGGTTGGAGGGAAAATTTTTGGTGAAATTTTTTAGACTACACTTAGAAAGTGTAGCTTTTTGGATTGATAAATAGCAACGACTTGAAAATGTTGTAATATAGGCAAATAAGCGTTGTCAAATATTATATGATTTGGAAACACTTAATGAGCGTGGTATTTAGTGTCTAAAAGTACCCTTTTAAAGTGTAGCCTAAACCTCGTAGCCAAAAGTCGGAGACAAAGGCCACCCCTAAAAAAACGTTCTCTTAGATGCTTTTGGCAACACTTCTCAAGCGTTGTCTAAAATTAGTGTTGACTTATGACAAATTTGTTGTAGTGTTAAACAAATAAACAACAACAAAATAGAAAAGAAAAAGAAGGAAGATACCTCAAAATTACAGGCTAACTTCGCACAGTTCCCTTTTGAATTTCGACTCGAACTTTTGAGGTCCAAACGGACCTTAATTGAGTGTTCTCGACTGAAAACACTCGACTAAGGTCGATTAAGAACCTCAAATTTCCTTTACTCGGGAAGGTTCTAGGTTTTGGCTCCCTAGGTCTCGTCCAGTTGGTTTAACCTTCAAATTTGGGAAGAGGATAGTATAGAGGTTCAGGGGTATGACTTGGGGAAGGTTTAGGGTTGGCGCCGCCACTGAGGATTTTTAGGGCGGTGCTAGGGTTCTCAGCTTAGATTCGTTATTCGAGGAGTCCCGGGGTGATTCGAAGGAAACTAATGTTGGTTTTGCTATGAGGGAGGTCTAACGGTGGTATGGTGTGATTTTGGTGGTTGTTAGATGAACTAGGGTTTTGGACGGGGATCTTCGATCGATTATTCGAAGGGATAGGTTGGGATTCGAAGGAAACTAATAGGGGATTGGATATGAGGGAAGTGGTGTAATTTTGGAGGTCTTTGGTAACTGACCGCTGCCGTGGGCGATTTTCGGCGGGCGGAGTGAGGCGGAGTGAGGCGGAGGGAGACGATCTGTCTCTGAGACTTAGAGAGATGAAGAGGGGGGGTTTGGATT
>MU685687.1:39214-57742 GCA_026770625.1 Nicotiana glauca
AGGTATTGGGTTGGTCCGGGAAAGACGGGTCTGGGCTGGGGAGATGATCTCGACCATTGGATATGCGAGATCCAACGGCTCAAAACAGACGTGACCGATACGATGCCGTTTTGGAACGTTTGAGAGGCCTGGCCAATTGGACCGGGTTAGGCAAATGTCTTGGGCCTGGATTGGGTCAAATTTGGACGGCCCAGTCCGGTTTTTCTCTTTACTTTCATTTCCTTAATTTCTAACTAATAAAACCAAAATTCTAACTTAAATGATAAAATCAAAAGTTAACTAAAATGCTAATTAACTCCTAATAATAATTATCACACGATATTAAACACCAATTAAAAGTAAGCTCACACAATTTGGACATTAAATGCCGAAAATGCAAAGTACATATTTTTGTGATTTTCGGTTTTTTGTAGAACAAACTTAATTACTCTTAATTGTAAGGTTAAGTCCTAAAATTGCAAATGCGACATATTTTTGTATTTTTCATTATTTCCACAAATAAACATGCACAGACAACTATAAACAATTCATGAAAAATAACACAAAATTCGCAACAATTGTAAACAAAAAAAATTATTTTACTTTTGAATTTTTGGGAGTGATTCTCATATAGGGCAAAAATCACGTGCTCATAGCTGCCCCTCTTTGTCCGGAAACATGAAAAGTTTTCGTGCAAAGATAAAGTAAGCGGATACGAGCGATTTTTGCCCATTCGAGTACTCCGTGTGAAGCATTTTTTTGAAAGATTTGACCGAACCTTTGCTTCAAAAAGGTCTCCTACATATCCCTGGCTAAAAGGGAATCAGGTCAATGTAGTTCGGGAAGTTTTGGTCGCTGGGACTACCGTAGGACTGTGATTTTGCTGTTACTGCTGTTACTGCAGCCGCTACTGCTTGCCGACATCCTTCTTACACCATGCTAAACAGAAATATAAGAAGCTAGACTAAACTAGGAATTACAAACTCTTATCTATCTTTGAACTTGCTCTTGTTGTCTTGCTTCCTTGTTGGCTCGTTTTTCTTCCGACATTTCTGACTTGACTCGTAGTCTTCTCTTGATTGCCGAACTCGAACTGCTACTTTCCTTTTTGTGAGCTTCGAATTATTTTTCCTTTGAAGCTTGAACTGACCATTGTTGCCTTCCTTCTGACTTTTGAATTTGGATTTATGCTTGGGATTTTTGTTGTAATCCTCCGTCTTACGGACTTCAACTTGAAATACATTCCTCTGTTATACGGGCGGGCTCCCGACTTCAATCTTCAAATATAACACCTCCATTCTCCAGGCGGGCTCCTTACTTCGTTAGCAATTTAAAAAGATAACGCCTCCATTCTCCAGGCGGGCTCCTGACTTCAACAACTTAAAATGATAACGCCTCTATTCTCCAGGCGGGCTCCCGAATTCAACAACATAAAATGATAACGCCTCCATTCTCCAGGAGGGCTCCTGACTTCAACAACTTAAAATGATAACGCCTCCATTCTCCAGGCGGGCTCCTGACTTCAACAACTAAAAATGATAATGCCTCCATTCTTCAGGCGGGCTCCTAACTTCAACAACTTAAAATGATAACGCCTCCATTCTCCAGGCGGGCTCCTGACTTCAACAACTTAAAATGATAATGCCTCCATTCTCCAGGCGGGCTCCTGACTTCAACAACTTAAAATGATAATGACTCTATTCTCCAAGCGGGCTCCTGACTTCGACAACTTAAAATGATAACGCCTCCGTTCTCCAGGCGGGCTCCTGACTTCAACAACTTTACCTGCATTCTATCGCCGTTGTTCCTTCCTTCTCCTGAACCATTATTGTTCTATCTTGATTATCTTTCTTTAGAACCGCTTCCCTCGAAACCTGTGTTGTCTTCTGTAAACTGCTGGGGGTAACACTGTTGAGGATAACACTGCAGGGGAAATTTTTATTCCTTCAAGACTGGTGCTTCATACTTCCGAAAACTGCTGGGGATGACACTGGCCTTTTGCTTTTTCTGAACACAAGTTTCATCCTTTTGTTCTGTCCACTGGGGCTACAACTTCCTTCATTAAAACTTGTTATTTTCTTTCTTTCAACACTGCTGGGGATAACACTGGTTCTTAGACCACTTCCCTTAAGACTGGTGTTATCTTTCTTCTTCCCCAAGTGGATACCTGATTTTCCAGAAAATTTTCAAAATGAAAGGAAATTTTTTTGCCCCAGTTTGATAATCTTCCTTGTGGCGTGCCTTTCCGACATCAATGCCATTTCCTTTACCTGCTTCAAATCAAAGAAAATTTGTTAGTTTAAAACATGGTGAGTGGTTGTGCCATTCCTGCTGGGGATGGTTTTTCCTTTTCTCCTTCCCTGCTCTGCGTTCCATTACACTATCAAAACTTGCTGGGGATGATATTATTTCCCGGGGATGATATTCCTTCTGGTCTTATAAGGACATCTTTCTTATTCCATTGCGCTTATCTTCGGCCAGTCCTATCCAATTTTCACTTTGCACCATATTGGAAAATGGTAGTAGGCTCTGAAAATCCTCCTTAAACACAAACTACCATTGAAAAATCTTTAAACAAAACAAATGAAAAATGATGACTTCAAGAGATAAAAAAAGGGTCTTTCTGAACAATTGGGGAGAGGAAAAAGGAAAAGAACTCATCTGAATGGTGTAACCGATCCCTATGATCATGTCGTGCATTCTGGATTAACCAACCTAGTCTATTTATATCAATCAACCTTTCTGGTGACCCTACTTTGCATTTCAAAGGCCCCGTAACCCAACTCTTTTGCGAATCCGCATCTTTGTTCTGCTTGATGCCTCGACGAATCCTTTCAGTCCACCTTATCTCTCTCGTCCCCTTTTTAACTCCTTGTCACCTCATAGTGCCCTTCGAAGGGTTTTCACTAATAAGACTCTCTCATTTCTCTCAACTCTCGTCGCCTTATGGTGCCTATAAAGGTTTTCACCGATAAGACTCTCTCATTTTATTTTCTCTCAACTTCCGTCGCCTTATGGTGCCTGTGAAGGTTTTCACCGATAAAACTCTCTCATTTTATCTTTCTCAACTAGGGATTGGAGTGTTACTGACAAGACTCTCTCTGCTGAGGATTCTTTGGCTATCAATTCCCTTCAGCTTGTGATCCTCTTTCCGCTGGGGATCAGAGTGTTATTCCCGACTTCTATTTGCCTGACTTGGTACTTTTTAGATACTGATCGGGAGGTCTTTTTGGAAATCAGCTGGGGATTGAAATTCTTGGTATATGGCTTAAAAGAAAAGGGTATCACGAGTTTTAAAATAATTTTGATGGGTAAAATGTTACAACTCTTGGAATCAAACTTCTTTCCCAAAATTTAAAAACATAACTTCTGCCCTAGTTTTCTTGCTTAGGGATCTTTTGACTTTTATTACGCTATGACCGAGCCATGAGGCGCCTACGTATCCTCTTCGAGGAATCAGGTCAAACGTAGTTCCCAATTCCTTTATTTTCTTTTTACTTTCTTTTGTTTTTTGTTATCATTTTCTTTTCTTTTTTTTTCATTTTCATTACTGATTCCGAAAGAGGGGTATGAAATAATAAATAAGGCTCAAAAGGGGAAGCAAGGGTCAACGTGTTTGGATAGAAGAACAAATTGCCTCCGTCATTTCATTCTCCGATACAATACCAAGTACAAACAAACAAAAACAATTACAACCAAAAGAAATCCTACATAATATCTATTGACTGCGTCAGAATTGATAGCCATGTCTATACATCTTCCTTCAATATCTGTCAAACATAAAGCGCCATTGGACAACACCCTGGTCACGATGAATGGTCCTTGCCAATTTGGGCGAACTTTCCCTTTGCTTCGGCCTGATGTGGAATGATCCGTTTCAACACTTGTTGCCCTACTTCGAATTTCCTGGGACGTACCTTCTTATTATATGCTCTTGACATCCTCTTCTGATATAATTGGCCATGACATACTGCTGCCAATCTCTTTTCATCAATCAAGCTCAACTGTTCCAATCGGGCTTTGACCCATTCATCATCATCAATCTCAGCCTCAGTGACAATTCGGAGAGACGAAATTTCAACTTCCGCCGGTATCATTGCCTTAGTTCCGTATACCAACAAATAAGGAGTTGCACCTACTGAAGTATGAACAGTAGTGCGATAACCCAACAATGCAAATGGTAACTTTTCATGCCATTGTCTGGCCCCTTCTACCATCTTCCTCAATATCTTCTTTATATTCTTGTTGGCGGCCTCAACCGCTCCATTCGCCTTGGGACGATACGGGGTAGAATTACGGTATGTAATCTTAAACTGTTGACATACTTCTTTCATTAAACTACTGTTAAGATTAGCACCATTATCCGTGATGATCACCTTTGGGATCCCAAATCTACAGATGATATGGGAATGAACGAAATCCACCACTGCTTTCTTGGTTACCGACTTGAAAGTTTTAGCCTCAACCCACTTGGTAAAATAATCAATGGTAACCAGAATGAACCTATGACCATTGGAAGCTGCTGGCTCAATAGGTACAATGACATCCATGCCCCATGCAACAAAGGGCCATGGTGCTGACATCGTGTGTAACTCTGTTGGTGGAGAATGAATCAGATCTCCGTGCATCTGACACTGATGGCATTTCCGCATGAAACCGATACAATCACGCTCCATAGTGAGCCAATAATACCCCGCTCAAAGAATCTTCTTCGCCAATACATATCCGCTTATATGTGGCCCACAAACTCCGAAATGTACCTCTGTCATAACTGTCGCGGCTTGACTAGCATCTATGAATCTTAGCAATCCCAAGTCTGGTGTTCTTTTGTACAAGACTCCTCCACTGAGGAAAAACCCATTTGCCAACCGTCGAATGGCTCGCTTTTGATCTCTGGTAGCCTGTGCCGGGTATATCCCCATTCTAAGGTACTCTTTGACATCATAGAACCACGGCTCGCCATCTAATTCCTCCTCAATCATGTTGCAATAAGCATGCTGATCACGAACCTGAATATGCACCGGGTCAACATGAATTTTATCTGGATGATGCAGCATTGATCGGCAACCTCATTATAAACTCTTGGGATGTGCCTGAACTCTACCGATCAAAACCGTTGACATAGATCGTGCAAGCATTGTCGATATGGTATGAGCTTCAAATCCCGTGTTTCCCATTTACCTTGAATCTGATGTACCAGGAGGTCCAAGTCTCCCAATACCAAAACATCCTGGACATCTATGTCCGCAGCTAACTACAACCCCAAAATGCATTCCTCAAATTCAGCCATGTTGTTGGTACAATGGAACCGTAGCTGAGCCGTAACAGGATAATGATGCCCTGTTTTGGAAATAAGTACTGCTCCTACTCCAACTCCCTTTGCATTTGAATCCCCATCAAAGAAAAGCTTCCTTCCTAATTCTTCAGTCAACTCCATCTCGTCGACATGCATCGTTTCTTCATAAGGAAAATACGTCCTCAATGGCTCATATTCTTCATCGATCGGATTCTCGGCCAAGTGATCCGCCAGCGCCTGTGCTTTCATCGCAGTCCGAGTTACGTAAACAATGTCGAACTCCGTAAGCAAAATTTGCCACATTGCCAATCTCCATGTAGGCATAGGCTTCTAGAAAATATACTTTAATGGGTCCAGACGAGATATGAGGTAAGTAGTATAAGATGACAAATAATGCTTCAACTTCTATGCCACCCAAGTTAGGGCGCAACATTTCTTCTCAAGTTGAGTGTACTTAACCTCACAAACCGTAAACTTCTTGCTGAGGTAATAGACGGCCTGCTCCTTCCTGCCTGTGATGTCGTGTTGTCCCAGTACACAACCAAATGAATTCTCCAAGACCGTTAGATAAAGAATCAACAGCCTCCCTGGCTCTGGTGGAACCAGCACAGACGAATTTGATAAGTACCCTTTAATCTGGTCAAATGCCTCCTGACATTCTTCCGTCCATTCTATTGCTGCATCTTTCTTCAGTAACCGAAAAATGGGTTCACAAGTCACGGTGAGTTGAGCGATAAACCTACTGATATAATTTAACCTTCCCAACAAACTCATCACCTCGGTTTTGTTCTTTGGAGGTGGAAACTCCTGAATGGATTTGATATTCGATGGGTCTAACTCAATGCCTCGCCTACTAACTATGAATCCCAACAACTTTCCAGATGGAACACCAAATGCACATTTAGCAGGGTTGAGCTTAATATCGTACTTCCGAAGTCTTTGGAAAAACTTCCTTAGGTCTCTTACGTGATCTGCCTGGTGCCTAGATTTTATAATCACATCATCCACGTATACCTCAATTTCTTTGTGTATCATATCATGAAACACAGTAGTCATTTCCCTCATGTATGTTGCTCCAGCATTCTTCAAACAAATGGCATTACCTGATAGCAATAAGTTCCCCACGGTGTGATGAAAGACGTCTTCTCTGCATCTTCCTTGTCCATCAAAATCTGATGATACCCAGCATAGCAATCCACAAAAGACCCGATCTCACGTTTGGCACAATTATCGATCAAGATATGGATGTTGGGTAACAAGAAGTTATCCTTTGGGCTTGCTCTATTCAGATTGCGGTAGTCGACAGATACCCTGATTTTTCCATCTTTATTCGGCACTGGCACCACATTAGCCAACCAACTAGGATATCGAGTAACCCGAATAACCTTAGTATTCAGCTGTTTGGTTACTTCTTCCTTAATCTTCACACTCATGTCGGTTTTGAACTTCCTCAATTTCTACTTGACGGGAGGGCATGCCGGGTTAGTGGGTAATTTGTGAACCACTAAATCGGTGCTCAAATCCGGCATGTCGTCATATGACCATGCAAAAACATCTTTGAACTCAATAGGTGCTTTGATTAATTCTTCCCTGATGTTTGGTTCAATGTGGACGCTTATTTTAGTTTCCCGAATGTCATCCGCATCCCCTAGATTAATGGCTTCCGTGTCATTTAAGTTGGGCTTGGCTTTCTCTTCAAATTGGCTTAATTCTCTATTAATTTCCTCGAAGGCTTCATCCTCATCGTATTCCGACTCATCATCATATTCTACCTCTTGCACTACCAGTTCGGAATCAGATTGATTTTTTAGACTAGGTTGAAGATCTATCGTGCATGCCATGTCATTAGAACCAGTATAAAGAGAACTGTTTAGAAAAGGAAAGAAGAAAACAAAATTAAAATAAAATAAAGAGTAAAAAAAAACTTTCATTGATTGATATACGGGATAACAAGGTTTCACGCTTTGTCGAGTACAAAATAAAAGAAAACTGGATTACAACTCTGGAATAATCCAGCTAAACATGAAGGAAAATCAAAGCCTACTACCACGACTCCCTCCACATAGGAAGAGGAGTAGCCATCCAATTTTTGATCTTGGCCTTAGGCCCCACAAACTGCACATCTGCCTTGTTGGATCCTTCCCCAGCTTCTGCCATGTTGACTTCGGCAAATAATCTTTTAAAACCTTCATCCAAATCTCCATTAAAACCAATCAGTGGCCCTGTAACCTTGGACAACAACTGCTTTTTGATGCTCGGCCTGACAAAAGATCGGGACAGGCATGGGATTGGCTTGGGAAGGACCCATGCCCTTTTCTTCATCTTCTTGGATCGTCGCACATCCGCCGCTGTAGACTTGAACCCTAACCCAAAGGTATCTAGATTCTTGGGCAAAGAAACCGGCTGAACAATACCCTGAAGATCAGCCCCCAAATCTTTGCCTGGCATAAATCTATTTTTCAGCATTTCCGAGGCTACCATGACAGTTGCAGCTGCTATTCTGGGAAGTGGGATGTTTTCTCCCTCAGGAATTTTGTCCACTGAAACCGTATCGAAAACCTGGTAAACCCACGGTCCCTTGTCATCATCAGTCTCTATGAAGGGCACGATGGTATCACTTACGGCGCATGTATTGTCTTCCCCATGTACTACGATCTCTTATCTATCCCACTCGAACTTGACCATCTGATGTAGTGTAAAAGGCACTGCTTTGGCAGCGTGAATCCACGGTCGCCCCAACAGAAGATTGTACGATACTGTGACGTCTAACACTTGGAACTCCATGGTGAACTCGACCGAACCAATTGTCAATTCAAGTATGATGTCACCCACTGTGTCTGTACCACCCCCATCAAACCCTCGAACGCAGATGTTGTTCTTGTGAATTCTTCATTATCGACCTTCAACTTGTTCAAGGTGGACATTGGGCAAATATTGGCACTGGACCCATTGTCAATCAGTACTCGAGTGACTATTGAGTCTTCACACTTCACGGTCAAATAGAGAGCTCTATTATGTTCTGTCCCCTCCATGGGCAATTCATCGTCAGAAAAGGTCACCCGGTTCACCTCAAAAATCTTGTTTGCTATTTTCTCCAAATGCTTCACAAAGATCTTATCCGGTACACGGGCTTCATTCAAAATTTTCATCAAAGGCCGGCGGTGCTCGTCGGAATGGATCAATAATGATAGCAATGAGATCGGTGCTGGGGTCTTCCTCAGCTGCTCCACAATGGAGTAATCTTGCGCTTTCATCTTCTTTAAGAACTCTTCTGCCTCTTCCTCAGTAACTGGCTTTTTTGTTCCTACTGGATTGGTCCGTCTTAAATCTGCGGGGGCAAAACACCTTCCCAAACGAGTTAGACCTTGGGTTTCATATACTTCTTCCACAACTTCTTTCCCCTTATACATCACTGTCACTTGATTGTAACTCCATGGCACGACCTTCTCACTGATTATTGGTAACTGCAATACTGGCTTGATAACAACCGGTTCTGTATGATCCCCTCTCACGACTAACACAGGCGTGCGTGATACCCCCTGCATCATTACCTTGACTGGCTTTGGTTTCTCCGCAGCAATAGACGAACCTTTCCCCATCACCACAACTGGCTTGGTGTCTACACTTTTCAGGTGTACCACTGCCTTCTCATTGGTTAGTTTTTCCTCGGGACTGGCTTCACTGGCCCGAATCATCATCACTGTTTGCGAGGGCTTCTTAAACTCCCCTCCCTTGTGCACTACCTCGATCATGTGGATATCATGGTGTGTTGGCAACAGATTCTGATTTATGTTTGGTGCTTCTGGAGCCTGAACCTTGATCCTGTTTGTATCAATAAGGTCTTGCACTGTGGTCTTCAACTTCCAGCATTTCTCAGTATCATGTCCGGGGGCCCCCGAACAATATTCACAGCTCACTGAATGGTCCAGAGTTCTAGGAAGGGGATTTGGCTATTTGGGCTCAATAGGATTCAACAGGCCTAGCTACCTTAATTTGTGGAAAAGAGTAGTATAGGTTTCTCCCAGCGGAGTAAATGTTCTTGGCCTCTGCACCCTCTCATTCTTGAAACCTTGATTCCCACGGAAACCTGACCCTGATGGGTTTCTGTAGGCCCTCGGGGGTGAGCATGTATTTTGTGGAGGTGGATATGTATTTTGGGGAGCCGGTGCGCGCCATTATGGGTGAGTCGGAGGCTGGGTATATGTTTGGGCGTGATGGACGAAAAAATGTGGCTCTGAATAGTAGGGTTGTGGAGGGCTATATGGAGTGTATGGGTAATTTGGGCGGTGGGGTCTGGGCTAGTAGTAAGGTGAAGGACCTCTGGATCTGGGCCAAGTGCCTGCTTCGATTGTTGCGACTTCTTCTCTCTTCTTTTTCCCGAGCACACCTCCCGTGCCACTTTGGATAGCTTGAGTTGTGGCCTTGATCACCGAATAGATCATTATCTTGTTGGACTTGAGTCCCTCTTCAATCGTACCGCCTATTTTTACTACCTCATTGAAAGATTTACCAACTGACGTCACCAGGTGACCAAAGTAAGTTGGCTCCAAAGTCCGAAAAAAGTAGTCCACCATTTCACCTTCCCTCATTGGCGGATCGACTCTCGCCGCCTGTTCCCTCCAATGGAACCCGAAATCCTTGAAGCTTGCTCCAGGCTTTTTCTCAAGTTTCAACAATGTGAGTCGGTCAGGGACGATCTCAAGGTTATATTGGAAATGACCGGCAAATGCTTGCGCCAAGTCGTCCCAGGTGTACCACCTGCTGGGATCCTGCCTTGTATACCATTCTAGCATAGATCCGCTTAAACTCTCACCAAAATAGGCTATCAACAGCTCATCCTTCCCACCGGCCCCTCTCATCTTGCTACAGAAACCTTGCAGATATGCCATTAGATCACCATGCCCCTCGTACAGATCAAAATTGGGATCTCGTAACCCGCTGGCAATTGAACATCGGGGAAAGGACACAGATCCTTGTAGGTCACACTGACTTGGACGCCCAATCCATGTATATTCTTGAAGGACTGCTCCAGGCTTTTCACTTTGTGAAGCACTTCATCCTGCTTCGAACTCTTAGCCGGCCTCTCAGTTTCTGCCAGGATCTCAAGATGAGGATTATAAGTATGTGGCTCGGGTGCTTTGAAGGTAGGTTCAGGGGGATAGTATTGGTTATCGTGAGCCTGAAACAACGGTTCACTGGATGATCTTTGTAGTGTGGCTGGTGGGGGTGCCACGAAAATGGAGATAGTTGGTGGATGGGGGTTCTGATTGGGTGGTGGAGCTTGGGGATCATAGGTACTTCTCCCCTGATAGTATTGGTGAACTGGGAAGCTGGTTGATGGGCCAGGGGGAGGGTATTCCGGCGTGTGTATCGGTGGGAGAGTAGGAGTAGCGGGAGGGACTGACACTCTTTGCACCCTAGCCCAAGCTAGGTGCATTACTTTCATCTCTTGTCTCAACTTATCTACTTCCTCCTTCAGCATTTGATTTTCCGTCTTTTCCTCCTCAACACTTTTCTCCGAGTTAGACATGCTTTTCGGTATGGGCCCTTTAGATCTTGTTCGGTAATGGTAATCTTCCAGTATGTTCTAACAAGCTAACTATCTGAAACTGGATTTAACAAACTTTGTTAGCGTTAGAGTTTAACACATATTGCAACTGCACGTTGGGATGCAATGTTCCTAAGCAGTTTAATCATTTCTACATGTTTTTGCTCTGACTGCATGCGTCATCCCAACTTATTTTATTCTCACTATAAACCTTCTCTCTTTCTTTTTGTTTTTCTTTCTCTATTATCCTTTTCTCGTTTTTCCACTCTTTTCTTTTCTCTTTCTCTTTCTTTTTCAGCTCTTTCCCCTTTAAATTGTTTATAATCATGACCGGATCCGATGAGTATTGCCTACGTATCGCGGCGCCACACGAATCAGATCATATCGTAGTTCAAACCACAAGTGCGAAAAATAAAGACACCATTTTTTGGGTTTTTTCAATTTTTATTAACAAAACATTCCATTACAAGGCAAAACATTTTTGAAAGGAAACTGATAGACTTGATACAAATTACAGACCTAAAAGGGGAAATGCAAACACCAAACGGACTATAGACTCTGAAGACAAGAAAAGTACAGACTCAAAGTATGCATGCTTTAGAGTTTTGAATTTTGGTGCCCACGGGGCGTCATTCGGCCTCGCCGCGCTTTGGTGCAAGGCCTCTCTGCAGATCTTTCAAATCTTCCATGATCTGGTGGACATAAATCATTATTGAAGCAAAGAAGGTAGTAAGGGACATATCAAGCTAGACATTTCATGGTGATGTGGTGCCCGATATCGTCGATTTTTCCCCGGATTTTGTCTTTTTCCCGAAGCAACTGCTCTATCTGTTGATTCCGTGCTCCTAGCACTTGAGCGTTGTGAAAGAGTTGATCTTGAAACTCATTCATCTATTTCTCCATTCATGCCATTAGGTCATAGCAGCGCTCCCTATCTGTCCTGGCATCTCGGGCTTGCCTGAAGACCCGCTCTTTGAGAGTGGATATTGTTTCTCTCAATATGGTGATGTTCCCTTCGTAGTCCCTCTTTATTTGACGCATATGCTTTGCTCTCGCTTCTGTACCTCTTGCCCATCTGGCCTTGATCCTTGTCATCCTAGCTTCAAATTCTTCCAAACCCTCTTGGCATTCAATGATTTGCTTTTTAACTCATTTATCAAATCTTCATCAGACCGACTTCTTAGGTGTCTGTCGGCATCCATTCTCATCTGTCGGATTCGGGTTTTCAAGGCTTCATTTTCCTGGGCCAACTTCTTTTTATCCCCTTCGTCGGCAGCCACCTGCACACTGTTTTCGAACTTCAGGTCCCTAATCTGTTGTTTTAGCTTGCCTATTTCTGCCCTGTAGCTTTCTTCTTTAGCTAACCAATCCCACTGCTCTTGTGAATCATCAGTAAACTGCTGGACATGGGCTCTTTTGGCGGGCCTTTGCGGAATATGAAACCTTTTCCCGAACCAAACATTATACTTTGGATCCACCTCACCCTTAGCTGGGTCTCGGGCCATTGTCCTAGGCTCGAGGAATCTGCATTCATTCCATAGCTTTCGAATCTTATCTTCCGGAAATGCGGCTTTCGGGCTCAACTCAATGACGTGCTTACTTAGGTCTTCATCAGTAGGGACTATTTGAAACCTTCCCCAATTGACGCAGTACCCGATGGGGAACATATGGTTAGATACTATGGATACCCATCAAGAGAACATGGTATTCTTTGGCCGACATGTATACCACCTCCGTAGCGGGCAACCATCCAAACGCCCATTCTGTTTGATTGGCAGTCAATGACCTCAGTCGCACAAGCCACGCTTCAACACCTTCAGGGAACGCGACACCTATTACTCGTTTCTCAAACCCCTTGATGCAACTTGATCCGGTTAGCCCGTGGTTCATGTATCCTACCCAGTGGCAAAGATGTTCTTGCATCCAGAGTTGGAGTAGCAGATTGCAACCCTGGAAGAAATTTCCTCCCTCCCGGCATATGGTCAGGGCTCGGTAGATTTCTGACACGATTAGAGGAACCACAATACTGTCGGCCCTTTTGATTGCAACATCAACCATCCCTACAAGGCCTATCTCTATTTTCTTATCTTGGCGTGGACAAACCACGACTCCTAAGAATGCCGTTATAAACGCCAAAGTTCACCTTGCCTCCCACTCGCTTCTATTTCCAGCGTGAGTCGGCCTGAGATTTGGCTCTTCAAAACCCCGAGGATTACCATATCATTGATACAAGAATTGGAGACTACAACACCCTTCCGATAAATCCTCATTCTGCACATTCCGGCTAATATTTAATAAATCCAGAAATCAGTGCAGAGATACCGGTCTTGGTGACAGTAAATATTGGCCTCTCAGATTTCCATTCAATCCCGCATAACCCGAGACTTCCTCCAGCGTGGGTGTGAGCTCAAAATCAACAAAGCAAAATACATTCCGGGTTGGATCCCAAAATGGTATTAAGGCCTCGATGATATCCAACCTTGGCCTGACATTCAGCAGATTGACGAGACCCCCCAGGATTCTCATCACTATATTTCTGTTACCTTCTTCCAAATCATTCCACCACATGTGGAGCTGCAAAGGGACCTCACTAAGAACTGTGAACGGTTCAATTTTGTTTGTGCTCATCCTGCACATTTATTAAGGCGATTAAGTAGAAGGTAAATTTTATTTGACCCTAAACCAAATTGGCTAATTAAAATACAAGACTCGATTTTCGAACACGGCCTTTCAGCACTTCAGTGATGAAGATTTTAAGGCAGTGAGGGCAAACCGGTCAAAAACCCTAAAAATGACCAAAGTGGCTGTTTATGCAAGGTCAGCCTTCCGGCGTCCCTTTCAGGAACATTCGGCTATTTTTGCCAAAAATGGCATCACCCGACTTATTTTAAGACAAAAATTAAAATTTGACATTTTTGGCTATTTTTGCAAAAGGAGAGGTTGGGCCCAATGAGGGTTGCCTACGTATCTTACATTCGGTGAGAATCAAACATGCGTAGTTCGGGCAATAGAACAAACTATTCTGAAAACAAGATCTTTTCTTTTCTTTTTCAGTGGCGAACAAACTATTTCGAAAAATAAAAACTCATCATTTCTTTTTTTCTTTTTCATTGGCAAACAAAACAATTATTTTGAAAATCAAAACTTCCCCTTTTTTTTCTTTTCCTCGGCAAATAAAAATATTTTTTTTCCTCAAAAATCCGGCAGAGTTTGACACTACTTGGGCATTGGTTTCTTTCTAAAAAATAAGTAGTTATCTCTCTACAATGTTGTTTTTTTTTCTTTTCTTTTTTTTCCCACAAATTTCCAATATTCCCAATTTTCAGAAGTCGGTCAGCACGCTAGTCTGAAGCAAAACAAATGCACAGGTAGCAAGTAAGATGCATCAGGATGGTCTTTTCATTTCAGGTTGCCTGTCCTAGACAGACCCAACCCCTGTGTTGAGTCCCCTAAGTCAAATGCACATGATGCAAACAAACGTTCCTACTAGGGATCCGACATGAGGCTTTGTTATTCTAAGTTTGAAACCTGGGTTTATTGTTCTAGACCTGGCTTACCTGAGCAGATAACTCGAGCCGGGGGGCAATGTACAGGGAATACAGAAGCTTCACCGGCTTAGCAACTTATCCGAACCTCGTTCTAAAATTGGAGTAAACTCTATACAGAAAAGAAGTCACATGAAGTGCACCCTTCTTCATGATTTAGAAGACTCAGAGAAGAGATAGGTTTCAGCACAGTTTATATACAGTTCACCAAATATCAAAGCGGTAAAGCATTTAGCACATATAGCATGAAACATGTAGGAAAATCAAATAAAGCCACATATAACAATTTATCTAAGCTCGGATTCTGAACCCTAAACCAAAAGTTCTGGATTTTCTAGTCTCCAGTGGAGTCGCCAGAGCTGTCACACCTCCGTTTTACGCTACTACACCCCGCGAAGGGTGTAATAAAGGAGTTTTTCCAATTAAAGGACAATCGAGACAAGATACATTTATTAAGAGTTGGAATCGCCACTTCAGAGATTTATGGTGTCCCAAGTCACCGGTTTGAATCCCGAATCAAGGAAAAAATTGACTCCGTATTATAGTCTACAAATCAGAAATTCGGATAAGGAATTCTATTAACCCGGGAGAAGGTGTTAGGCATTCCCAAGTTCCGTGGTTCTATCACGGTCGCTCAACTGTTATATTTGGCTTGTTTATTTGATTTTAATATAGGTTAAAACCTATAGTGCAATTTTAGAATTATTTACCGCTTTAACTCAATTTGGAAGAAAGTGAACGTCGTTTAAGAACGTGTTTTTGGATCACCTCACATGAAATGCACCCGGATCCTCGACACATTCTTATTACACGTTTTGGGATTTGGATTTGGGTCACATGAAATGCACACCCGAATTTAAGAAGGTAAAATTATTAAACACACGCCTAAAGAGACTAACGCATTATTATCTTTGGGGATGGCCGCGAAATTTGCTAAACGACTCATCCCGAAATCTAAGTATTTCAGTAAACATTTAACGAGGGTCCTGCAATTTATGTGTTTGGTTTGGCGAGTCTCGTCTCATTTATTATTTAAAGGCCAATCCTAAAGCAACTACGGTTTTCTATTAACTTTGTCTCTAATGGAGTAAAAATCCTAATTAATTAATAATACGAAATTTGAGCTTCAAGTTCAAGTCCGGATCTAAACAAAAGGCGGAAACCTCTTAATTTGCACCCACTACCTAACTCGAAAGCCCAAACTTATACTACATTGAACTATATATCAAAACCTTTAAATTAGGCACAATTGACGACGAGTGGGACTTGGGGCCAATCCAAGCCGAACAAGCTTAACGGGATGCCTGGAGATCCAAAGGTCGAGTTCCTGGGCTAACGGGCCAACAATTTATTTAACGTCCGCTTGCATTTTTCATCTCATGATCAGTTTTCTTGTTCCTTTATTTATTGATGCATATTATTAAAGTTGACAATTAAAAGAGAAAACTGAATTTGACAACGAACCAAACTGCCCATTCTCAAGCTATTTCAAATTAACATTATTAGATGAACTAGACTATCAGAATTAACTACATGAAATTCATGACCATTTGGAACTTGTTTTTACAACCATTGCAATTAAAACCAACATTGATCACTAACATTTGGGACCTAATATTATTTACCAACATTATTCAAATTAGCATCATTCACTCACATGACTCGCGATCTCATAACTGGAAACATTGAAACAACATGCTGGAAAACTATGTGAACCTATTTCTCTACAACTATTGAAAACAGATTAGACTACGCTACACTATACTAGTAACACAACTTAGCAAAACAGAACTACTAACTACTGGAGTCCCCTGCTCATAGGCAGGAATAGAATCAGTTCATAATCCACTGGTAAAAACCAATCTCGAAACAATCCCATTATAGTTCTCAATATACATCAGACATTTCGCACAATGGTTCGAGATACCATTAAACGTAAATGACTAAACTAAATATTAAAGCTAACGATGATTCTAAGTACTCTTAGATGAACAAATAACAACTTCTCTTCATTGATTCCCAAATTGTTCATACATGTGAATCATATTCCAGATCATTAAAGGCTATGAAAGTGTACCTGGAATTGGAATAGAAATGAAGTAGAAGAGGTCAGCTACAACAGTAATTCGAACAACAACAGCAGTAATCAATTCCCAGTAATATTGAACAATGAGCAGACCCAAATAATCAATCCAGAAGTCCAGAAGTGCTTCAAACCAACCATGATGACCCAAACTAACTTAAAACCAGTCCAGATAAGACCCAAATTCAATGAAAACCAACTAGGACACCTCTGACACTCTCACAATCAGAAGTTAAGCTAAAACATGCAGCTTATCAATTGAAATTCTAACTTGACTTCAGGAACACTAATGCCACAGTAGGTTTTCTCAATCTCTATCAAAGTCTGGAAGTGTGTCTGCCTTTGGAATTTTCTATCTGTTTTGACTCTAAGTTCTTTAAAATCAAACTAGAACCATTCTGAGTTTCAATGAAACAATAACACCTTCGAACACTGATTCTCAAAGGTGTTGTTTTTCACTCTCAATTGAATGCCTCTCCAAGAAGTAAGTAAACTCTCTCTACTTTTTTTTTAGCACTGATTTTTTCGACCCCCTTTTTGTCCAATATGCCTCTCATTTATATCACCAAAAATCAGACCCCTTCTCACTCTTGGGGACCCTTAAACTAATAGGAAAACATATCTGCCCATAATATTCTCTTCCCCTCCATTACTAAATGTCTAACCCCCTTTTTAATTCAAAGTTATGGGCATCCATTTGTTTTATTCAATGAAGCATGGGTCTTGTTTTTTAATTATTTTCTCCACTAGTGTATTAGTTTAATATCACATTAGCACTTAGTGGACAGAGCACTTAACTTAAAAAATTCTGTAGGTTTTCAATTCCAAACTACCCCCTGAAACTACTGAAATCCCTACCCATCAGTTGCAACCCAAATTCATTTAATTAATTACCTTAATTACCCATTAATTCCTAATTGAGCACTGGACCGAATCTATAACAACTATAACCAATACACCTTATCAGATTCAGTTGAATAGTTCAAACTAGAATTCAAATCAGATTAAAAGGCATAAGATCACTGATTCAGGACAGTGTTCGAACTGGACTATTAAGATCAAAATTGATACACATATACATGGAAATAAACTAGTGTATTTGGAACAAATCACAATACACCGTAGATAATGAATGAACACCGTAAATACACTGAGCAAGAACAAACTGAACTCATATGCAAGAACAAAGAATTACAAAGAACAGGAGACCCAACATCACATAAGAATGAAACAGTTCGAGGTAACAAACAACAATTGACCAGAACTACTGAACCATAATCGAGATGAATTAATCGACAAAACTATTTATACCATATTTCAATCGACATAAAAACTAGACCAAGAAAAGTCCGATGGAGAAGAGAGAAATGAATAAAAGACGATGAAATACGACGGGGATTAAACAAATAAACAACAACAAAATAGAAAAGAAAAAGAAGGAAGATACCTCAAATTACAGGCTAACTCCGCACAGTTCCCTTTTGAATTTCGACTCGAACTTTTGAGGTCCAAACGGACCTTAATTGAGTGTTCTCGACTGAAAACACTCGACTAAGGTCGATTAAGAACCTTAAATTTCCTTTACTCGGGCAGGTTCCAGGTTTTGGCTCCCTAGGTCTCGTCCAGTTGGTTTAACCTTCAAATTTGGAATGAGGATAGTCTAGAGGTTCAGGGGTGTGACTTGGGGAAGGTTTAGGGTTGGTGCCGCCACTGAGGATTTTTAGGGCGGCGCTAGGGTTCTCAGCTTAGATTCGTTATTCGAGGAGTCCCGGGGTAATTTGAAGGAAACTAATGATGGTTTTGGTATGAAGGAGGTCTAACAGTGGTATGGTGTTATTTTGGTAGTTGTTAGATGAACTAGGGTTTTGGACGGGGATCTTTGATCGATTATTTGAAGGGATTGGTCGGGATTCGAAGGAAACTGATAGGGGATTGAAGATGAAGAGGTTATGGGGAAGAAGTGGTGTAATTTTGGAGGTATTTGGTAACTGACCGCCGCCGTGGGCGATTTCCGGCGGGTGGTCAGCGGCGGAGTGAGGCGGAGGGAGACAATCTGTCTCTGAGGCTTGGAGAGACG
>MU685687.1:57861-72558 GCA_026770625.1 Nicotiana glauca
GGTTGGGATTCGAAGGAAACTAAGGTTGGTTTTGGTGCGAGGGAGGTCTAACGGTGGCATGGTGTGATTTTGGTGGCTGTTAGATGAACTAGGGTTTTGGACGGGGACCTTCGATCGATAATTCGAAGGGACTGGTCGGGATTCGAAGGAAACTGATAGGGGATTGGAGATGAGGAGGTTATGGGGAAGAAGTGGTGTAATTTTGGAGGTCTTTGGTAACTGACCGTCGCCAGATTTCCGGTGGGCGGTCAGCGACGGAGTGAAGCGGAGGGAGACGATCTGTCTCTGAGGCTTAGAGAGACGGAGAGGGGGGGTTTGGATTGGGGGGCTGGGTAGCGTTTAGGAATATATACTAGATAGGAGATTGAACCCAAGCCGTTGGATCAAATCAGATCAACGACTTGGATCAACTCGCCTATACGAAACGGGGTTGTTTTGTTTAGTAGGGGTATTGGGTTGGTCCGGGAAAGACAGGTCAGGGCTGGGGAGATGATCTCGACAGTTGGATATGCGAGATCCAACGGCTCAAAATGGACGTGATCGATACGACGCCGTTTTGGAATGTCTGAGAGGCTTGGCCAATTGGACCGGGTTAGGCAAATGTCTTGGGCCTGGATTGGGTCAAATTTGGACGGCCCAGTCCGGCTTTTCTCTTTATTTTCATTTCCTTAATTTCTAATTAATAAAACCAAAATTCTAACTTAAATGATAAAATCAAAAGTTAACTAAAATGCTACTTAACTCCTAATAAAAATTATCATACGATATTAAACACCAATTATAAGTAAGCTCACACAATTTGGACATTAAATGCCGAAAATGCAAAGTACACACTTTTGTGATTTTTCGGTTTTTTGTAGAACAAACTTAATTACTCCTAATTGTAAGGTTAAGTCATAAAAATGCAAATGCGACATATTTTTTTATTTTTCATTATTTCCAAAAATAAACATGCACAGACAACTGTAAATAATTCACGAAAAATAACACAAAATTCGCAACAATTGTAAACAAACAAAATTATTTTACTTTTGAAGTTTTGGGAGTGATTCTCATATAGGGCAAAAATCACGTGCTCACAATCGTCAAATCCAAGAAAGCCACTGATCATATGGTAGATCTGAGAAAGTTCTTCAACAGGCTGCATCCAGTACGTTCGCAAATGCCATCATTGTTAGATACATGCAGATATGATAAAGGTGCCTCCAAACGAGCTCACTGCAACAAGCTCACCATGGCCATTCGTCCTCTGGGGAGTGGATGTCATTGGACCTGTCGAGCCTACCACATCAAACGGGCATAGGTTCATCCTGGTGGCAATTGATTATTTTACTAAATGGGTTGAAGCAGCATCGTACAAGGCAGTGACCAAGAAAGTTGTGACAGATTTCGTCCGTGACCGTATTGTTTGCCGATTCAGAATTGCGGAATCAATCATCACTAATAATGGTTCCAATCTCAACAGCGATTTGATGAAAAAAATGTGTGAGGCATTCAGGATCAACCACAAGAATTCTACAGCTTACATGCCTCAGATGAATGGATCTGTTGAGGTAGCCAACAAGAATATCAAGAAGATAATAAGGAAGATGGTCGAAAGTCACAAACAATGGCATGAGAAGTTATCATTCGCCTTGCTGGGATACCGCACCACGGTTCGCACATCGACCGGAGCAACTCCCTACATGCTGGTTTATGGTATAGAGGCGGTTATCCCCGCCGAGGTAGAAATTCCCTCTTTGAGAATCATACAAGAAGCAGAGCTGGATGACGCAGAATGGGTAAAAGGTCGCTATGAGCAGCTAGCCCTTATGGATGGGAAGAGGATGAATGCAGTTTGCCACTGTCAGTTATATCAAAACAGAATGTCCAGAGCCTTCAAAAAAAGAGTTAAGCCAAGGAAATTTACACCGGGGCAGCTGGTGTTGAAGAAAATGTTCCCACATCAAGATGAAGCCAAGGGGAAATTCTCTCCCAATTGGCAAGGTCCGTACATGGTTCACCGGGTTCTAACTGGAGGAGCCCTTATTCTTCTAGAAATAGACGGAGAAGTTTGGCCAAAGCCGGTCAACTCAGATGCAGTGAAATGATACTATGTGTAGCCACTTATGATTTCCCTTATGATGTAATTTGAACTACGCCTGACCTAATTCCCGTTTAAGAGGGTATATGTAGGCAGCCCTATGGGTTCGGTCACAATTTAATAAAATTTCCATTTTCCCCCTGCTATTGGAAATGGGGCAGAATTTTGAGGAGGACCCTCAAAATTCCGAAGTTAGTTTCAGCCACTCATCGCCAGGAATGCAACCTCTGTAAAATGGGGTAGAATTTTAAGGTGCACCCTCAAAATTCCGAAGTGATTCTTTAGTCATTCAGCACAGTCGTCAGAAGTGCCAGCCCAGTAAACTGGGATAGAATTTTGAGGAGGACCCTCTAAATTCTGGAGCAAGAGAGGTTGCAATGTCTTGAACCACGTCGCAGTCGTTGGTTCATCTAAAAGAAAGCTATTTTTCTACTTGCGTTATATTTACTAAATCATGCATAATCATTGTTCGAATTGCTGTTGTTTAGCAACGCTACCCCAATGATACGCAACGCCAGAGGCTAGGGGAAAATGAACTAACCTTTCCCCCTTACAAAACTCACGATTTTTCTTTGGATGCAGGCACCCGACATACGATATCGTCAGGTATATTTACATACGCATACTTTCACAAGAATGCAACTCCTCAGAGTAATCACTTATCCACAAGCGCTCTTCGTACAACCATGACATCGTGATCAACAATCAGCTAAGAAATCTCAACACTATTCGTCCTTTTATTTTCTTGCATTGCATAAGGCTACCTTTCTGCCTTCCGCGACTAAGCGTTGTCGCCATCCCGCATTATCTGCATAAGGCTACCTTTCCACCTTCCGAGACTAAGCGTTGTCTCCATCTGCATTATCTGTATCGCATAAGGCTACCTTTCTGCCTTTCGAGACTAAGTCTCCATTTGCATTATCTGCATAAGGCTACCTTTCTGCTTTCCGAGACTAAGCACTGTCTCCATCTGCATTATCTGTATTGCATAAGGCTACCGTTATGCCTTTCGAGACTAAGCATTGTCTCCATTTGCATTTTTGCATTGTATAAGGCTACGTTTCTGCCTTTTGAGACTAAGCACTGTCACCATCCTGCATTTTCTTATACTGCACAAGGCTACTTTTCTGCCTTCCGAGGTTAAGCTCTACCTCCACCTGCATGGCTGAAATACCGCCACTTTATCTCTCTTGCATGGCTGAAATATCGCCATCTTTTACTTACGTCTTGCAATCGGCTGAAATATCACCAAACTTTATTTAAATTCTACTTCGACTGAAAGATCGCCAGTTCATATTTAAATCTCCATCATCATCTATACCTATACTTTCTGTCGGCTGAAATATTGCCATTTTGCTTTTACGTCGACTAAAACATTGCCGCTTTATTTAAAGTTCTGTCGGCTAAAATATCGCCATTTACATTTTTGCATCGGCTGAAACATCGCTTGTTTTATTTTTCTGTCGGCTGAAAAATTGCCATTTACATTTTTTGCATCAGCTGAAACATCGCTGCTTTATTTAAATTTCTGTCGGCTGAAATATCGCCATTTACGTTTTTACATCGGCTGAAATACCACCAAATCTTGCATTTCATGGGCTGAAATATCGCCAAACTATCCGAGGGCGTCATTGTTCAGAGGCATCATGTTCATAGCCCGAGAACACCATGCCATGGCCCGAGGACCTACTTTATATCTTGCACAGCATTATTCAAAGGCATCATGGTTGGGAGGCACCATTATCATAGCCCGAGCACATCATTCCATAGCCTGCGAATCCTTTATTTTGCGCTTTATGGCCCAGGACATCATGGTCCGAGGACGTCATCCTAACCGTCCGAAGACAACATTCATGGTCCAAAAGGGAACTTGCCTCACGTTTAAGTTTATGCACGTTATACGCCATATTACTCACCTGTAGGTACACCGGCTAGCAACGGCCATCTCAGAAGGAGCGATCCTGCTCCAGTCCTCACCGCTGATCCAGTTTCAAACACCTCTTGCCCCCTAAACATCGTGCCCATCTCTTTCAAATCGCCATCGGCATGTTCCGTCAATGGTTCCTGAACTACATACAGCCTGATTCCTATAAAACCAGGGATATATAGGCAGCTCAAAAACCGGAGCTCGGTCAAACTCTTTTCAAACCGTTGCTTCCGGTCAAAATTGGCCATCATATCTTTACCCAACAACTCTTTCATCCTTCCCGGGTAAAGAGGGGCAGCTGTCGATACCCAATTTTTCCCTAAGTATTTTTATACCCAAATATTTCCAAAATAGCATATTGGTGCATATATAAGCACACCCAAGAGTTTTGGCATTTTTTAATGATTTTTAAAACCAACTTATTACCTATTTTTATACAACAAAATCCAATAATTATTCCCAAAATTATCATTTTGGTGAACAATGCATGTTTATTTCACATTTACACCAAAATATAATTAACGTAATTTTCGCATATTTTTACAAGTTTATTTGGTATTTTTAAAGCTAAATTGCATATAATTGCAATTATAGCCTATCTTGTAATTTACGACATTTTATGTTTATAAAATTAGTCCCAGTATTTTTAAATTAATATTTATATAATATTCATTTACCTAGAACTTTTAATTTGTTTTTAAAATCTGTATTACTATTTTATAAAATATAAAAGGGAATATTGGCTATTTACGATTTGGCCTCAATTGCATTTCAATTATAGCCAATTTGGCAACCTCAATTAACCCAAATTCAGGCCCAAAATTACCCAACCTAATTTCAAAATTAACCTGACCCTTAACCCATTTGCCCGTTCCGCCCGGCTCCCATCCAATCTAGGCCGTTGATCTAAACGATCGACGACCACAATTCATCCTTTCCTTTTTAAATCTACCAACCCACCCTAACCCTAATCACTTCCCACCAAATGTCGCCCTTGAAACCCCTCTTCTCTCTCGATGCTCTCTAATCCCTCATGAACCCTAGCCATCGCCTCTCAATTCCGCTCTAATCCATAGCCTCCCATGGCCATCTGAAATGTATAATGGACTCCCATGGCTCCTGAATGTTCGCTTCCATGATTTCACGGCCAAATATCGAAGGAAGCTGGTACAATCATTGCCTTATTTCCACTCATGACCTTTCTCCGGTCGTCACTGACTTTTCTCCGGCCAGTCATGGCCATTCGAGTCAGATCCTTGGCGCTCCTGATTAGATCGTTAATTTCCAAGGCCTTTCTCACCTTTCTGGGTTCTTCAAAACCCTAATCTTTGGGATTTTATTGATTTTTCTTTTAGTCTTCTTTAGATCTATACTTGCCATGAATGTTTAAGTGTGTTCTCGAAGGTTCTTCGACTTTTCTTGCAAAACGACCCTTCGTTAGGGTTTTTCCTTTAAGTTTTTCAAAAGATCTCTGATTCTTTAACGTGTTTATGTTTTGTCTATGATTTTCTCATGATTTTTCCTCTATCTGTTTCATGCATGTTAAAAACCCTAATTCCTTTTAGTTTATCCGGGTTCTGAAAGTTGTTTGCTTAAATGTGCATTTGTTCTTTGTTGCTAGTTCTTTCTTCTTCGTTTAATTTGTTTAATTTTGAGTTCTTACCTGGTTACTGTTAAAGCCCTAATTTTTCTCTAGAAATTTTCTCATTTTTGTTCCTACTCTGAGACCCTTTGCTTGCTTCTATGTCTTCTTCACTGTTTGTGGTTACTTGACCTGCTTGACTACTATGCTTCAGGTATTTTCTTACTACTGAACCCTAGCTTACCCTAATGCTACCGTATGTTTGTACTGCTTCATCAACATGTCTAACACTGTATGTTTGTTCACTCCTTGCTATTTATATAATAAAGTGCAGTATCATGTTCCTTTCTTGTTTTGATCTTGATTCCTTTGATCCTGTGACTGATTGCAAAAGATTTTCTTACGGGCCCTAATTTTCTACTCATTCGTTTAAAAATTAATTGATTCACTTACTTTATTGTGAAGTTTTACCTTGCTGAATCCTTTCCCAAAATAAGTATATTTCGTACTTAGACTGGATTATCTACTTCATGCTTTTACTACCCTTTTTATGACAATAATCAATCTGCCCCAAACTGATTTCTTTTCCTTAATTAGGCATGCTAACCCGTTAAGCAGTGTTTCCCTAATTATAGGGGAATCACTTGGGTTATTTGATTCTGAATGGTGATTATTTTCATGATTGAGTTTTAATTTTACTTATTACCTTATTTCTCTACACGTTTTCAAAGCTATAAATACCTACTCTCTTCTCTTTCAAACATACGAACACAGGCGAGCAATCTGAGTTCAAAATAACTCTTACACTTAAAACTCTCTCCCTCTCTTTCTGCTACTTGTGTTGTTACTAGGCTATGGGCTTTTGTTTGCTCTACTTTCTTCTGCACTTTTGTCTCTCCATTGCTATGTCCTAGTTAATTTACATGTCTCAACAACAACATGTTTTCATTCCTGTCTACTTCTGTTCATGTTTTCTTTAGTTAACATGTGTTTCTAGCATGCTGTAACATGTCCCCTTTCCCTTGTAATTCAATGTTTAATTTACATGTGCATCCTGTCAGTTGTTTGTTATTTATTTGATACTTTATGAATCACAAACCCTCATATCCCCTTTATATGCTTAAGTTATGGTTCAGAAACATGACAATGTCTGAAATTATTGTCCATGGATATGAACTGGACCCTTTGGGCCCTAAGCTTTGTCACTTCCCCATCCCCGTTCCCTTATTGTGTGTGTGCTAATTAACAGCCTTTGCCTGCCAGTATTTCTGATTATTGTTCAGGCCATGGCTTGACCTCCAGTAGGTCTTTTACTCCCTAAATTCTTGATCAACAGGTTTGGTCAGGGGCGTGCCAGTCTATTTTGTGGCTGGGCATGACCACCAGCCTGCCTGGGTAGCCCTTATCCCTTCTTTTGCACTTACACTCATTCTTAGAACTTAAGTTCTGCCCTCCTTGTGTGAGCCTTGCCTTGGGACCCTGGAACTCCCTATGAACTTGGACACATAAGGGTTGGCCCTTCCACATTGCACAACTCAATTTCTGTTTAATATCTTGGGTGTATGCACTGCTTGGGGTTCCTGAAATCCCTTGGATCTCTTAACACCCTAGATGAGAGAAGGCTTGGAAATCTGGATCTCGGAAGTGGCTCAATCTCATATTATTAGGCCTCAAGTTTGGATTAGGCTACTTGTATGCAGCTGAGGATTTTTGATGTATTTTTAGTTCCAGTTTATTCCTTTTGGGCTGTAATGACTTGTATAAACTCGGGGAACTTAGTAAAAAGGGGGGATGGGATTTAATTTTTATGCATCAAGGGTAGAGATCCTGCCTATAGGAGTTTGTTATGATTCCTGCAATTTCACACCTAGAAATCATGTCTATAGGTTAACTTTCAATTTCTGTAAATACACCTAGAAATCATGCTTATAAGCTAAACTTTTAATTCCTGCAAATACGCCTAGAAATCCTGCGTATAGGTTAACAGTTAACTTCTGCAAACTCACATCTAGAAGTCATGCCTATAGGATTCATTCATAATTTCTGCACCTCCGCGCATAGATTTCCTGCCTATAGGTCAACTTCTAATTATTCATATAAAATATGGTCTATAAACTACTGCATTCTGCATTTATAAACACCACTAGGCAAACAGTTGGTAGGTTCAATAATAAAGACTACACATAGATACCATGTTCATAGATAGGGCCTTTTGTTAACGTCTAAAAAAAGGGGTGTCCAAATCAGTAAGCGTATAGAAAGCATGCCTATAGCAAATCTCGAATCTGAATAGAGGTAATATAAACTGTTGAACTCGTAATGCCCTGTTAAAAATTGGTAAACACTTAAGTTTGCCTTTTTTTTCTTTCTAAAATCAGTATACATCAGGCCTAGCTTTAACTAACACTTAGATGCTCAATCAAATCAGTTTTAGTCAACTGCATTCGAGTAAGCCTAATGTAGAATTTTTGCCTAAAAATATGCGTTGAACCAGTCCACTCGTCGCTTTATTTAATTAAGACCAAATCAGTACATGTAATACATGCTAAACTCTTTGACTTTTTGCTAGTTTATGGAGGCATATTTGAGCCCATGTTTGCTTGTTTGTTTCCCTCTATTTGCATTTACATGTTTTGGTTGACGTCTTAGCATTTTGTCCTTTGAAACCTCTAAAATCCCCAAACCACTTTCCGTTTAGGATTAGTAGTCCATTTGCCTCCGGGACTGATAGGATTGGGATGGGTAATATCATGAAATAAGTAACGATACCATTCCGCGCTTTAATACCTTAACGGGGTGGGAAGGGTAGACATGGAGATGATGATCACACGATAACACTATGCATACAATTGGGTACCGGTGTTGTGTGGATGATCCATGTGATGTATAAACCTAGGACCCCCTCCCTCTTTATTAGTTGTTATTTTCAGGTTTTTCAAAAGTTGTCCAATTTTAAAACTTCCACTTCTTTTCATTTCTTTTAAATCACTTGCCTCAATTATTTGACCCCTTCCCTTTACTTGTGTATCTCTTCTTTAATCACAAACCTCTTCCTTCCAAATTTACGCTCTTTTAAATCCTTTTTGTGCTTTCTTATTTGTAACTGTTATGTGAAAGATTCTCGTATTTGCAATGCTTTCTTGTCTACTTGTTTGCTTGCATTTAAAGTCACAATTATAGCATGGCCGGGAATCACACTAGTGGATCTTGAGGGTTGCCTAACACCTTCCCCTCGAGATAATATTTAGCCCTTACCCAAACTCTAGTTTTCATCTCAAATTCTTTCTTAAAGTGTCCTAATACACTATAATCATTAGGTAGCGACTCTCCAAATCCAAAAAAACCCAATTCCCAAACGGGAATAGAGTTGTCCTCCCAAATGTCGTAAACCCGATTTCGCGAGAAAAAGGGGGCATCGACAAATGTCTGTTGTATCATCGCCCCAATCATATCATTGCTAGGGCATTCCTTAACCATTGTCCGATATCGCTCCCAAATCAAATGTAGTGGTTCGTTGGGCTCTTGTTTGAAAGCTAAGATTTCATCCCTCAAAGTTTGTAATGAACTTATCTGGCAACTCATCCCATGTATAGATGGAATGGTTGGGGAGTCTCTCCAACCGGTCTACTGCCTTCCCCCGAAGAGAGAAAGGGAAAAGTCTCAACCGAAAGTCATCCTTGGACACGTTGGTTTTCTTGCTCCCCCAACATGTATCAACAAAACCCTTGAGGTGCTTGTAGGAATTTTGATCAGGAGCACCCGTGAATTATCCTCGTTGCTCCAACAACGTCAGTATCACATTGGTAATTTGGAAATTGCCCGCCTGGATTCGAGATGGGACAATTGCACTGGCATATCCTTGGTTGGGAAGCACCCGAGGGGCCACTCTTGGAGGTGGCGAATGAGAGTTTGGAATATTGTCGTTAAAATTAGCATTGGACTGGAGGCCTCTCCGTTGTCCTTGAGGCACAAAAAGATACCTCAGCCTCACCATTCTCATCGACCTCCTCCCCCGGGATCACGTTTCCAAGAGGGTCATTGTTGTTATTTGCCGCCATTTTGTACCTGAATTGGCGTCAAACAAAGATTAGTATCACAGAAGGAAATAAAAGCAATATACAAAACTATTTAGATAGATAGCCAAAACCATTAGCTCCCCGGCAATAGTGCCAAAAAGTGATTGGCGCCAACCCTGCACCACTATAGAGTGGCGAGAGCAGTCGATGCAGCTTTTACCCGAATAGGTCGGGATCGAATCCACAGAGAGCTAAAAATTGGAGTTTGTTTCCTATCCAAACTAGCAATGTGATGTACTCTTAATTGCACTTCCAATCATAGTTGGTGTTTTGACTACTTCTACTATTATGCTAACAAGATGCTAAATTAAGCTAAGAGTGAAATATTTGAATGGTTATCTAATTAGTTAAAGAGGCACTAGGGAAGTGACTTTCTCCTAGGTGGATATTTGACGGATTCTAAAGTCTAAGGCAAGGATGTTGTAATGGGGATTATGATATGACCAATGCACGAATCTTATCACTCTATACCTCTCGGTAGTTTGAGTGATTTTGCCCTAATTGACTTTCTCAAGACCAACTGAGTATTATAATTGAGCAAGCAATTGAGGTTCAAGTCAGGTATTACCATCTCTAGGTTTAACCCTTTAATTGGGGCTATCAATCTCTTGAATACGCCCCAATTCCTTGTCGGACCAATTTTCCTAGACTCAAGTTCTCTTTCTCAAGAAGAACCCAAGCCATAAAGGCACAAATTAGTGTTTGCAGCCACTAATATCATGGAAAACATAAATTGGTCCAAAAATCAAACACCCATACACATTCAAGCCTTAAAACCCAAGCCCATTCAAATACCCACACTAGGGTTGAGCCACAACCCTAGCTAATTGGTCTATATACTCATATTAAGGAAAGAAAACAAGAAATTAGATGAAAAAATAACCATAATAATTAATTACAAACTAATATAATGAAGATTCAACGTTATTGTAGCCCAAAATTACTCAAAAAGGAACAAAAGAGTCGTTCACGTGCTCAGCCCAAAGTCAGATTACAAAAGATGACCTAAAGATGTGAAAAGAAAGTATTTATACTAGGCCAAATTTTTTGGACAAAAATACCCCCGATAAGGTAGTGCAGTCCGTACAAAATGCATCGCGGACCCCATTGCGGCTTTGTGCTTGGCTCTGCAGTCTCTGAATCTAGCCACCACGGGGTGCATAAAATGCACCGCGGCTGCGGTGGCTTCAATGCGGACCGCACAAAATGGCTTGCGGTCCGCGCTGGCTTTAGACTCTATTTTCTACAACTCTCTTAATCTCATCTCCGTCGACCGCACAAAATGGGATGTGGCTACGGTGAGGCTATTGCGGTCCGCACAAAATTCTTTTCTTCTGTTGTGCTTGAGTTACCATAAACTGCACCTCTCTGAATCTCTTCACTACTGACCACACAAAACGGGGTGCGACCGTAGTGGATCTGTTTCAACTGTTCTTGGACTTGTCCTTGGTGGTTTTTCATGTTTCACTCCTTTTTGAGCTTGTTTTGACTAATTGTCACCTTTTTTACCAAACCCTGCAAACAAGTACGACATGTAAGCCTTTGGGACTACGTTGTATACATTTTTACTCAAAACTCAAGTAAAAAGAAGTGTAAAATGAAATAGAATCCGTAGTTATCAACATGCTAGAGATTTTTCTCGTACCATGATTGTACGGGATGAGATATCCTCTTGAACAGTCTATCACTTATGGATGATCCCTCCAATGGAGATGAATCTCCATCAAGGAAAAGGAAGAGGGTAGAACTCGGGAAGGCAGTTGCCACTGATGCTGGAGAGAATAGAACTGGTGCGTTGGAGATGGCACCTATGCCTGCTTTATGGCAGATGCGATTTTGATAGAAAGGTCCCCTCGGACTGATGGAATATATCAAGGAGGGGGGTCGGTGCACTCCGTACAGGGTGGCACATCATTTGCCGTTGGGGGAGACGTACATGCCGAGGGCGACTGTTCGGGTTCGAACGTCGACCCGGGAGATGTACGAGACTTCTTGGAACATCATACTCGTGTAGAAGTAAAAAGGGAGGGTTCTAACCGACACATTGTCGTCCTTGGAGATTATAACTTGTTGTCGAACAATGAGCAGGTAGCGTCGGTGTTTTCCCCTTTATGTGCTGCTCCAGAGAGCGCGACACTTAAGGAAATGAGTGATGCAGAGTTGTCAGAGAGCATTTCCGGCATGGCTTTACGGGTGACTACTTCTCTTTTTTCCTTTCGTTTTCAGATATGTTTGCATTCTCAGCCCATTCTTTGTTTTATCTTTGCTTTTCATGCTAGACCCTCATCATGGAGATCGAGCATGAACGCAGGGATAGATGGAGGATGGCCATTTTTGGGAGGGTGTCTATCAAATACAAGGAGTACCGTACCAAGCATCGTGCGTTGGTCGATCTCTTTACTCAGGACAGTGACTTTCAGTTGTTTCGTGATGGGCTTAAGTAGAAGGAGGATCAATTGGCACAAAAGGTCGAAGAGCTAAGAGAGCGAGATGAGGACCTGATGAAGTCCATTGCTCACTGTGGTGAACTTAAGGCAACTCTTAGGATCAAGAAAAATGAGCTCGAGGTGAGTAAGGGGGTGATGGCCGAGAACGCTGACCTCCAGGTAAAGGTAGCCAATTTAATTGTCAAGCTTGACAAGAAGGCGGCAGAGGCTGTCAACCTTAAAAATGTGTTGAGTGCTAATGTTGATGGGTTCTATCATGCCAAAAGGGATAGGGCGACTGTCATCTCTGAGGCAGTGGCTCTAGAAGACGCCCTCCGCATTATAGATCACAGCAAGACAAGAAGGTGGAGACATCTGCGATTAAGGTAGCGAGACTTAAAGGATGTATCCGAGATTTGGAGGCGGAGTTGTCCGCATTAAATGAACAAGTTGCTGCTTTGAAGGCTGAGGATGTGCGACAGCAATCGCAACTCTCTACATCCCATGCTTCGGCCGACCCTATCGTGTGTCGAGATTTATACGAGCTGTGGGTTCATGTTGAAGCTCAACTTGACGTATATAAGTCTCTTCATGCTGATGGGAGGGTGATCTGAGATAGAATTTCAAGAAGTGCATATTAAGGCACATGTAGCTTATGGGACATGTGGGTACGACCCCGACATGCCTAGTGAGGGTAATGTTGATTCTGACGACGCGAAAAAGTTTGCCTCCGATTCTTGGTACGTGGAGGTATATGCCACGGGGGGTGCTGTGGCATAATATTTAGTTGTATTTATTTTTGTTTTTGCTATTTTTGTGAGGACGTGCTTGAGCCATTTGTAAGGAAAAGATTTTAATGTGTCGGTTGTAATGGAACAAATATTTTTGTTGTGTACCTTTGAATATGTTGTTGCCGTTTGTTTTTTGTTGTTTTTTATTTGGCGACGAACTTAGTCATACTGTTTCGAGTTACTGTCAAAAATGTTAACCTGGTGTGTCGAATTGAGGTCGTACATTTGTCCTTGGTAATGGCCTTAGCTGTAGGGGTGTTACTTTTGACCTATTGTCGAAGCGTTATCCCGTTATGGTTCGAGCGATGCCAAATTACTTTATTTGATAATGGCCTTATCCATAGGGATTTTAATTTCGAGCTGATGTCGAAGTATTATCCCATCATGGTTCGAGCGATGTCGAAGTATTTTCTTTGGTAATGGCCTAAGCTGTCATGCCCCAAATTCGAGGGACATGACCGACACTCAACCGGGTATCCCCAGTCAAGCGGACCTAGGTGCCTTTTCTATCCCACGTGTTACCCCGCATTTTCATTACTATTAACCAAGTGAAATAGCCATTTATAGGAAATGGACTCCATTAACCAAATTCTATAAACCTATCAATAACAATTTCCATTTCATTGTTTTTATTAGCAACTCCATTCACCATAATACAAGTATTCCAAGTTTTATACATCATTGCCAAACATCAATATTTATCTTTTAAATTCCCATGCCCGAAACTACCCACAACCTGTCTACGGAGCCTGTAAATACAATTGAAGGATAATATGGAAATGCCGGCAATAAGGCTCCGGCTATGCCTTATACATACATTAAAACAAGATCCCAAAACAGAAGTGGCATGAGCCACATAAGGCCCCGAATTGAAAGGGGCTCGCCGAATCAGCTGACGGGAAGTGATGAGGAGCTACGGTCGGTGGACTGGAGTACCTGCTATGGATCCACCTAAAATCATAACACGAATGTAGCGCCCCCGACAAAAGGGACGTCAGTACATTTTAATTGTACTGATATGTATGAACAAACTTTGTCCCAAGTAAACTCAAACTATACACAAGTAGGTAACAGTAATAGAAACAAAAATCAAATGCACAAGAAAAGGAACAATCAAGCCAAACAAGTTTACAATCTCTCCTTTTTCCCCTTCAATATTATCACATCAATTATTTCACAATTTTTCTCATATTTTCATTTCAATAGTGATTTCGATCACTTTCCACCCTTATTACCTCGGCCACCATTATTACCTCGGCCANCCATCAATACCATTTTCCATCATTTTCAACAATTCATATGCAATTTAAGTCAGCACAATAATTACCCACAATAAGCCAAATATGTTATTACCACAGTTGTTCCAATTGCATCATTTATGATTTTCCTTCCATCATTTGTTTCTCTACTCTTACCACATAACACTTTCACAATCATGCATTTAGTTCATTGTTAATTATTTGCACCATTAAACCACAAACACTCAATCAAACCAATCAAACACCCAACAAACCAATCACAAGAATTTCACAAACTATCTACGTAGATATCACACACCAAATATTCGTACACCAAACAAGGTGATTTTACAAAGGTCAAAGTTATCCATACATACCTCAAAGAGCTTTTCCTTAAGTTACTACAACGTTTCGGAAATTCTAGCAACTTCACTCTATTTTGAGACATAGCAAAATTGAGGAAAAATTAGAAAGATATTCATAACTCTAGCTCATTTGAGCATTTTATCAAATACTAGATGAGCATCTTGATTTCAAATCCCCTTTTCAAGATTTCCTTCATTCCCTAACCCAA
>MU685687.1:76267-92612 GCA_026770625.1 Nicotiana glauca
AACAAGTGGGAAGTATCAATAGTGTTATAACTCAATTCAGGAACATACTTATAGAGCTCAATTCCATAGGAGGTTGTAAACAATAGAACTATGATCGGGAGACTTTGTAAATAATACATCTCATTCAAAGAGCATTTGCATTAACTGTTTTGTAATTTAGATTCTTTTTAAGAACATATCTATGCAAGGACAAGGAAGTCATAAGGATTTAACAAAAGGTTTAAACAATCACCACTTTACCAAATAAAATGGATCACATAGCTTTCACATAATTTCCATACCTCTAGGATGTCATAGCCCTTCCATAGGGTTCACATATCAAATTATTCACCTATGCGCTTCATACAATAATAAGGAAATCACAAGTACAAATCAAACATTTTAATTGATCACCACATTATCAAATAAAAGAATCATGCCATTTTCACGTATATTAGTCCATCGGCTCTTGGGACCACAATTATCACATCAGACTTGGCACTAGGCCATATTTCATAACACAATCTCTTCTTTCCCGCACTTCACATCATTTCCGCATATTTCACATTAACATCATAATCTATTTCGTATTCCCTCATGTCATAAGTATCACCAGGTACAATTAAATTTCGAGTCCTCGACACATTGTCCATACTCTATTTCTCAAAATCATTTGACTTATTTCAATATCTCTATACACGGAGGATTTCACATAGTTTTATTTAATATGTGCAGTTCCAATTTCAATTTAAGGTCTTTGCATTTCAATACATGATTCATATTCCTTGAACCCTTTTTAAGTTGTCAATAATAGCACATTGATCGTATTGGAATGCATCTTTCACAAACATCGGGTCACAACACCAATTCATGTAAAGTATCAATCACAGCTAGAATCCAACATGTAGTCTTACCATATTTACACAGTCATTTACTTCACTTCCAAACATCTTTATACATTACCAACAACTAGACACAATTAATCAAATACCTTTGGTACACGTAAGAACATTTTGGAGGAATCAACCATAACAAGTTTTCTCACACAATTTGGCATCAAAATCTCAATTTAAACTTAACTTGAAGTCTAGTCATTTTAGCACATAGTTCACATTCTTCACATATCCTCATTTACCAAGAATAACATATTAAACACATGAAGAAGTACCTCCCACATATATTTTCACAACAATAATTCGCTTAACATAACAAAACGAGTACTGCATCAATTATATTTTGAACTTACAACATTTACGCGGGCACCATGGAAGCTTAATTTCTAAAAGACGGGGTTTTTGCCGTACATACTGATGATATACTACATGATCTGGTGGCGCAGTGACATTAGTAGGAACAAAGGTACTCCCCTTAAGAACAAGTTCTACCAATCTTTCCATGGTTCAACACATTCTTCTAACAAGTTCTTGGGTAATCCACTCGGACTCAATGGTGGGATCAATCCCTCCTTACAAGCTTCAAATTCGCGAATTATGGTATCAAAATTACCAATCTTGAGAATAAGACTTAGAGAAGAAATCAACTCCCTATCTTCAGCTATATCGCACGATCTGGATTATCAAAGAAGGGTAAAATTCTTAAATATCCAAATAGCCTCCAACTTATAGATGTGGTCGACAACACACCGATAAGAAAGACTCTACTAGATACGGCTCTGAGGAATCCTAGGACATTTTAAAACCTTAGGCTCTGATACCAAGTTTGTCACGCCCCAAATTCGAGGGACATGACCGACGCTCAACCGGGTATCCCCAGTCAAGCGGACCTGGGTGCTTTTTCTATCCCACGTGTTACCCCGCATTTTCATTACTACTAACCAAGTAAAATAGCCATTTATAGGAGATGGACTCCATTAACCAAATTATATAAACCTATCAATAACAATTTCCATTTTATTTTTTTTATTAGCAACTTCATTCACCATAATACAAGTATTCCAAGTTTTATACATCATTGCCAAACATCAATATTTATCTTTTAAATTCCCATGACCAAAACTACCCACAACCTGTCTACGAAGCCTCTAAATACAATTGAAGAATAATATGGAAATGCCGGCAACAAGGCTCCGGCTATGCCTTATACAGATATCAAAATAAGATCCCAAAATAGAAGTGGCATGAGCCACATAGGGCCCCAAATGGAAAGGGGCTCGCCGAATCAGCTGACGTGAAGTGATGAGGAGCTACGGTCGGTGGACTGGAGTACCTGCTATGGATCCACCTACAATCATAACACGAATGTAGCGCCCCCGGCAAAAGGGACGTCAGTACATTTGAATTGTACTGGTATGTATGAACAAACTTTGTCCCAAGTAAACTCAAACCATACACAAGTAGGTAACAGTAATAGAAACAAAAATCAAATGCACAAGAAAAGGAACAATCAAGCCAAACAAGTTTACAATCTCTCCTTTTTCCCCTTCAACATTATAACATCAATGATTTCACAAATGTTCTCATATTTTCATTTCAATAGTGATTTCGATCACTTTTCACCCTTGTCACCACAACCCACACCTTATTACTTCGTGTTGCGGCGCGCAACCCGATCCCACCGTACAGTTACAATTCACAAACAACACAACAACAATCAACAATTCACAAAGATCAACAACAACACTTCTTAAGAACAACCACAACAATTTACAAGTTTCCATAACCATCAATACCATTTTCCATCATTTTCAACAATTCATATGTAATTTAAGTCACCACAATAATTACCTACAACAAGCCAAATATGTTATTACCACTGTTGTTCCAATTGCATCAATTATGATTTTCCTTCCATCATTTGTTTCTCAACTCTTACCACATAACACTTTCACAATCACACATTTAGTTCATTGTCAATTATTTGCACCATTAAACCACAAACAATCAATCAAACCAATCAAACATCCAACAAACCAATCACAAGAATTTCACAAACAATCCACGTAGATATCACACACCAAATACTCGTAAACCAAACAAGGTGATTTTACAAAGGTCAAAGTTAGCCATACATACCTCAAAGAGCTTTTCCTTAAGTTACTACAACGTTCCGGAAATTCTAGCAACTTCAATCTATTTTGAGACATAGCAAAATTGAGCAAAAATTAGAAAGATATTCATAACTCTAGCTCATTTGAGCATTTTATCAAATACTAGATGAGCATCTTGATTTCAAATCCCCTTTTCAAGATTTCCTTCATTCCCTAACCCAATCTTACTTATTTAAGTTAAACAATCTTCCCATAAACCTAAGTTGTACATGCATGTATACACAATACTAATACACCCAAGAATCATACCTCAATAACCCATCTTATACTCCAAACTCGAAATTAAAACCTAGGGTATAGAATCTTACCTCTTAGATGAAGATTTTGTGATTGGGTTCTTTGATTCATGAAGATTGATGCAAGATTTGGATGATTTAAATGTTGGGTTCCTCCTTATCTTTCTAAAATACTCTCACCTGTCTCTAAAATCAGTAGGAAATGCCCCCAAATGAAGCCCCAAAGGCTATATATCAAAATGGGGTCGGGTTATAAAAATTAGAAAATTAACCCTCCGATGTCAACTATGCGATCGCAGAACGGACCACTGAATGGGTATGCGGGCCGCAGCTGCGTCGCAGAATCACTGCCCAAAAATTAGTTACAGTGACCCAGTCTGCGATCAGATTTGTGATCGCAGATCAAAAATGCGGACCACATTGTGATTCTGTGATCACAGATTTGACACATGATCGCGTTTTTACAGCCTTCGGTAATTGGATCATAACTTTGTGTAGGAATGTCCAAATGATGAACAGTTTGAAGAGTTGGAAACTAGAATCAAAGACCTTTAATTTGATAGGTTATCCATCACCCAAAACCTTATATATATTTAGGTATGCTCATTCAAAGTGGGGGCTTGTGCGAACTCATTTGAAATCTTAGCCTATAATGGACTTTTCCAATTTTTCTTATACTTAGGCCTTTACTTGGACCCAAAATTACTTAATATAAGACTAATACACATATATACCAAATACAATTGATGACCACCATGTTAATAGCATATAAACATATTATAATAAGCCTGCGTGACACTACAAAATCCTAAATTACTTAGCGAAATTTTCCTGGGCCTTACATTAGACATAGGAATGTTACTTTTGAGTTGATGTCGAAGTATTATCCCGTCATGGTTCGACCGATATCAAATTATTTTCTTTGTTAGTGGACTTAGCCATAGGGTATGTTGCTTTCAAGCTGATGTCTAAGTATTATCCCATCGTGATTTGAGCGATGTCGAGCTCTTTTGTTTGATAACGGCCTTAGCCATGGGGAAGTTACTCTCGAGCTGGTGCCGAAGTATTATCCCATCATGGTTTGAACGATGTTGAACTCTTTTGTTTAATAATGGCCTTATCCATAGGGATGCTACTTTCGAGATGGTGCCGAAGTAATATCTCGTCATGAGGGTGACATGTTTTATTTTATTGTTGGAGTGTCGTATATGTTGGTTTTATTCATGTATTGGAGATACGTGTTGATTTTGTATATTCATTGGAGTAACGTCATTCATACGTTGGCGATGCATGTCAATTTTGTACACATAATGGAGTAATTTCATTCATATGTTGGAGATACATGTTGATTTTGTACATACAATGGAGTAATTTCATTCATATGTTGGGGATACATGTCGATTTCGTACATAAAATGGAGATTCTTTGTATCTAGTCCATTCATTACTCGGCCTGGAGATGCCATCAGCAGGCAGGGCAATTAACTATACTTTGAAATTCGATACGTCCCCTTTGTCACCTCATTAGAAACCTCCCCGAGAAAACCCGAGTGAGGGAAAAAGAGTGCGACTTAGGAGGTGTCATTCTTCAGAAATGGAAGTATTTGAGGTGAGCGACTTTCTAGTTATTTTGTAGTAGTTTTCCTTCCATTGTTTCTAATTAGAATGATTATTTGCTTGGTGTTGCTGGGGTTTTGTATGGCCCGTCCCTGTTTGTTCCCAATTTTTCTTCATTTGGGTGTTTTGTTTCTTGTGTTTTGGCTTTGAGGAATTAGTCCCCAACTCTGAGTGGTCGCACTTTGGACTTCTTGTTGTAGTACCTTTCTGCTTGTTGGTTTTGGGCTACCATCCTTACGTGAGCCATATTCCTTCGTTCTTCCACTTCGTCCAGGTCTTGTATTCTATTTTCGTCGTTGTGTGGTCCACTCTCATTGGAGTATCTCAGGCTAGGTTCCCCAAACTCAACGAGTATAACGGCATAGGTCCCGTAGACTAATGAATATAGCGTTTTGCCTATGCTAGTTTTTGGCGTGGTGTGGTAAGCCCACAATACTTCTAGTAGCAATTCCGACCATAGCCCTTTGGTGTCCTCAAGATTTTTCTTTAGTATATTCAATATTGTTTTGTTGGAGGATTCGTCTTGATCGTTACCAGCGGGGTGATATGGAATGGAGAGTATCCGCTTAATGCTCCATTTTTCGAAGAACTCGGTCGCCTTTTTCCTGATGAACTGAGCTCTGTTGTCACAACTGATTTCTTTGGGGATGCTGAAGCGGCATATTATGTTTTCCATATGAATGTGATGACCTCCTGCTCGTGTTTTTGGGTGAACGTTCCTGCTTCCACCCATTTGTAAAAGTAATCAGTTAAAACTAAAAGGAAGCATACCGTACCTCGGCCTGCTGGGAGAGGTCCGATGATATCCATTCCCCATTTTATAAATGGCCATGGTAAAGTGACAGAATGCAGAAGTTCAGCCGCTTGGTGTATCATGGGGGCGTATTTTTGGCATTGCTCATATTTCTTGACGTAATCCGTGGCTTCCTTTTTCATAGTGGGCCAGTAGTATCCTGCGCGAATAAGGCATCTGACTAGGGCTCGATTTCCCGTATGGGCACTGTAGTGACCCTCATGTACTTCTTCTAGCACCCGCCTGGTTTGGTTTGGTCCAAGGCATTTGTCCAAAGGGCCACTGAACATCTTTTTGTAAAGGCCATGATTTATGAGGTTGTGCATGGCTTCCTGTATTCGAAGTTTTTTGGCTTCTTTTTTATCCCGCGAGGGTGTTCCTTCCAGAAAATATGTTATAATGCGGTTGCATCAGTCCCAAGTTAAATTTATATAATGTACCTCGATCTGGTCTATTGATGAGTGGAGGAGGGTGACCACATTTTCCTTGGTGATATTTTTGGTTGTTGCCTCCAGTTTGGTGAGGCCATCTGCTTCGATGTTTTGTGCCCAGGGTATTTGGTCGAGTCGGTATTCGTCGAATTCCGGTAGTAGTTTGTTGATTTCTGTCTGGTATTTATGCAATATCTGCTCCTTAACATGGAAAGTCCGAGTATCTTGATTTACATTGAGTTGAGTGTCGTAGCGAAGGATGACTTGTCGTGCACCACACTTGAGGGCTAATTTCAGTCCTGCAATTACGGCCTCATACTCGGCCTCATTGTTAGTCATTTCGGGACACCGTATGGAGTTGCGAATTACTTCGCCTGTTAGGGCTTCAAGCACGAGTCCTGATCCAGATCCTGATGCATTAGATGCACCGTTAGTGTAGAGGACCCAAGGTTAGGTCGTTTGGGGGAGGAACGAAGCGCTTCTTGCTCAATCTCAGGTAATATTTCTAGACTTAAGTCAACGACGAAATCGGCGAGAACTTGAGACTTTATTGCAGTTCGTGATTGATATGTTACATCGTGCTCACTCAATTCTATGGCTCATTTGGCCAATCTACCCGATAGTTCGGGTTTGTGCAGGATGCTCCTGAGAGAAAAAGTTGTCAACACCTTTATGGGGTGACACTGAAAATACGGTCTAAGCTTTCGTGAAGCTATGAATAATTCTAGAGCCAATTTTTCAATGTGGGGATACCTCGTTTCGGCATCAATTAAGGTTTTGCTGATATAGTAAATTGGAGATTACGTACCTTTGTTTTCGTGGACTAGAACTGCATTTACCGTAACTTCAGAGACAGCTAGGTATACTAGGAGGCACTCACCTGGTTCCGCCTTGGCGAGTAATGGCGGTGAGGACAAGTATGCTTTCAGTTTTCTTAGGGCGTCGACACATTTTGAATTCCACTGAAGTCTGTTTTCTTTCTTTAACGCATTGAAGATTTTATGGCATCTATCTAATGACCGTGAGATGAACCTTGACAGGACGGCTATCTGACCCGTTAATTTTTGTACCTGCTTTTCGTTGGTCAATATTTCTGGTATTCCTTTGATGGCCTTAATCTGATCTGGATTGACCTCGATCCCTTTTTGCGATACCCGAAAGCCGAGGAATTGTGCTGAGGTTATGCCAACGATGCATTTTTTGAGGTTTAGTTTCATGTCGTATTGCCTTAGTATGTCGAAGGCCTCCTTCAGATGATCGATGTTATCTTCTTTCCTTTTCGACTTGACCAGCATGTCATCGATGTAGACCTCCATTATTTTTTCGAGTTGGTTTTTCAACATTTTGGTGACTAACCTTTGGTAGGTTGCTCCTGCATTCTTAAGTCCGAACGACATGACTCTGTAGCAGTATGTTCCCTGGTGAGTGATAGAAGTAGTTTTCTCTTGGTCTTCTTCTTCCATTAAGATTTGGTTGTAACCTGAGTAGGCATCTAAGAAACTTAGCAACTCGTGTCTCGCTGTTGCGTTGATAAGATGGTCGATGTGCGGTAATGGAGAGAAATCTTTTGATCATACCTTGTTTAGGTCTGTGAAATCAACGCACATCCGCCACTTTCCATTTTTCTTCTTCACCATGACCATATTGGCAACCCACTGGGGATACTTTGACTCTCAGATGGAGCCATTGGCGAGCAACTTATCAACTTCTTCAATGATTGTGTCGTTGATTGCGGAGTTGAACTTTCTCCTCATTTGCCGCACATGTGGGTAGAAAGGGTTAACATTCAGATTGTGCGTGGCGATATCTTTTGGGATGCCCGATATATCTGAATGGGAGAAGGCAAACAAATCGACACGGTCAGTTAAGAATTTATGGAACTTACCTGGTTCTGAGATATTGTGCCCGATATAAGCCTTTTTCATGCTTTTGTTGTTATCCAGTTGGACAGGATCGAGGTCTTCTACGGTCGACTCGCAAGCCTTTACAATATAGGGGTCCTTGATAGTGTCTATCTGTACGTCGAGTTTGGTTCCTAACATTGCTGATTGCTATGCTTCCATGCTTGCTCCTTTTAGTTATTGGGTATGTGCACAATTCTAGGCGATGCGATAACACTCTTCTGCGGTGCATTGTTCGCCTCGAATGCTGAATATTCCATATGGAGTGGGAAACTTGATTACTTGATAAAGACTTGACGGGACTTCTCGCATGGCATGAATCCATGGGCACACTATGATAGCGTTGTAGGTTGTATCTTGATCCATGACGTGAAACATCATTTCGAGGGTGACTCCTCCGGCTAGAACGGGCAGCACTATCTCTCCAAAAGTTTGTTCGATTTCATTATTAAAACCATTAGTGTTATACAACGCGATATTATTTTATCTTCAACTCATCAGTACGAGGACTCGAGGATGGATAATACATGCACCGCTTCCGTCATCCATCATTATTCTTTTTAGATCAATATCTGCAATAATTAAAGTGATAAAAAGAGCATCTTAGTGAGGGAAAGATGAAACGTCAATATATGATTTATCGAAGATGATACTATCTTAGAGGTCATCATACCCTAGGGTTGTTCGCGTTCGCGAGCAAAGTTATCTCGTCCTTTGTCGCTCATTAGTTCTTTCAGGTGTACTTGATTTAGGATTCTTCCTACCTCCTGCCGCAGGCCTATGCAATCCTCAGTTTTATGACCCCTTTCCTGGTGGAATTCACAGAGAACATTCGACTTCTGGGTGCTCGGATCGAATTTCATCTTTTGCAGCTATTGTACCTTCGGGCTGAGCTTCTCTAGTGTGTACACTATTTCTGAAGGAGAACACAAAAATTTTGAGCAGATAAGAGTAGAGGCATACCTATTTTGTTTCGGTATGGCACGATACGTCGAGAGGGAACATCTGTGTGCCATGGAGGAGGTGGGACGAATGTCCTGACGTAGGGCTGATGCCTTTCTCAGCTGAGACAGGGTAGCTGATCCCTTCAACCATCATTGCGACAATCTTTCCTTGCTTCAGTTTGAATTGACGTCAGCCATTGAATCAGACCATTGTGGTCGTCCTAGTCTGCCCTTACCTCGGTACAATAGGCGTTGTGGATTTCTTCTAGGTGGTGGGAGGGTATTTCATGAGCCTGCTTAACAACTTTCTGGTCACTTTTGACCCACTCCTGCTTAACCCATTTTGAAAGGCTACTATCACCATCCTTTCTGACACATTTGGTAGGCTCATTCTCACTCTGTTGAATCGGGCTAGGAACTCCCTGAGTCCTTCACCGGGCGTCTGCCTAACGACAAATATGTCATTTACCCTGGCCTTTGCCTTTTTAGCTCCTGCATGAGCGGTGACGAACTTATCCTCCATTTCTTTAAATGTTGCTATTGACTGTGCTGGTAGTTTCCAGTACCAGGTTAGGGCTCCCCTTGTTAGGGTTTCGCCGATCTTTTTCAGCAGCACCGATGGTACTTGTTCTTTTGAAAGATCGTTGCCCTTTACGGCTTTGACGTAATGGATGATATGATCTTCTGGGTTTGTAGTACCATCTTATATCTTCAGGTACAGTGGCATTTTGAAGGTTTTTGGGATGGCGTGGGGGCTGCTTCTTCTTGTATGGTTTCTCGATAAATCGGCCAACATCCTATTTTGGTAACAACTTCGGAACGCTTGGTATTTGTCGACCATTTCTTGATGCTCCTTAATTTGGTCACGGAGTATCTTATTCTCATTTTCCATTTCCTCCATTTTCTTTAGGATGGTTGCGCGTGCGTCATTACATGTATCAATAGCAGTATAAGTGTTACATATTGATAACTAGGGATTATGATGCATTTTACACTCCTTCTTACTTGAGTTTTGATTAGAAATGTGTACAAAATAGTCCCAAAGGCTTACGTGTTGTACTTGATTGCAGGGTTTGATCAACAAGGAAAATTTTAGTCAAAACCAGCTCAAAAAGGAGTGAAACATGCACAAGTACCAAGAACAAGTCCAAGCTCAGTAAAACAGGACCAATGCGACCGCACTCCATTTTGTACGGTCCACAAAGGAGAGGTTCAGAGAGTACTCATCTCAGGAAGCAAAGCAATGCAGCCGCACTCCATTCTATGTTGTCCAAAAATAAGAGATTCAAAGAGTGCTCAATTTCAGGCAGCCAAGTGATGCGACCGCACTCCATTCTGTGTGGTCCGTATTGACTTCATTGCGGCCACACTCGATTCGGTGCGGTCTGCAAAGCTCAACTTCAGAGAGTTGCAAGTTGGAGGATTATTGCCAATGCGGTCCGCGTTCCATTTTGTGCAGACCGCAACAGGAGCCACCGCAGCCACAGTGCATTTTGTGTGGACCGCGGTGGCTATGTTCAAGGAGCAGGATTTTCAGTTAAGGGCCTTAGTCCGGCCACACTCGATTTTGTGCGGTTCGCACTAGCCCCGTAGGGGTATTTTTGTCCAAAGTTTTTGGCCTAGTATAAATAGTTTATTTTCCCATTTTAGGTCATCAGTTAGATTCTACAGCTGAGTTGCGTTCAAGAATAGTGTTCTTTTACCATTTGGAGTAATTTTACAAGAGTTTTACCATTGAATCTTTAAGTTTTAATTAGTAATATAATAGTATGGGTTTTTCTTCATCTACTTCTTTGTTTTCCTCTATTATCATGAGTAGCTAGACCCATTATCTAGGGCATGGCTCAACCCTAGTATGAGTAATTGATGGGTCTTGTGTTTTAAGGTTTGAATGTCTATGGGTGTTTGATATTTGGACTAATTTATGGTTTTATTGTTGAATTAGTGGTTGGAAACACTGGTTTATACTTTGTTGACTTGGGCTCTTCTTGAGAAAGAGAGCCTAAGTCTATAAAATTAGTCAACAAGGAATTGGGGCGTACTCAAGAGAATTGATAGCCCCAATTAAAGGGTTAAACCAAGAGATCGTAATACCCGACTTGAACATTAATTGCTTGCACAAATGATGATACCCAATTATTCTTGAGAAAGTCAATTAGGGCAAAATCACTCAAACTACCGAGAGGTATAGAGTGAGTAGAATAGTGCAATGTTTATATCGAAATCCCCAAATATGACAACCTAGCCTTAGACACGAGAAACCGTCAAATATCCACCTAGGTGAAAGTCACTCCCTTAGTGCCGTTTAACTAATTAGAAAATCTTCAATAGTCTTCTCTTAGTTTAACTTAGCTTAATTTATCATCTTAGTAGTATAAATATAGAAGTAAAATCAAAAACCAAAAATGTTTAGAAGTGCAATTAGTAAGAATTACACAACTCTAACTTAGATAGAAACTCAGTTCCAATCTCTAGCTCCCTATGGAAATCGATCCCGACCTTCTCGGGTAAAAGATGTTTCGACCTCTCTTGCTACTTTATAATAGTACAAGGTTAGCATCGATCACTTTTTGGCACCGTTGACAGGGAGCTAATGGCCTTGATTATCTATATAAGTAGTTTTGTGAATTGTTCTTTTTTCCTTCTACGTTACTAATTTGTATGTGTCACAACTTCAGGTACAAAATGGCAGCAAACAACAATGACCCTCTTAGCAATGTAGTTGCAGGGGAGGAGGTATATAATATTGGAGATGATGAGGTGCCTCTTATACCTCAAGGACAACGTAGATGCCGCCAGGCCAATGCAAACGAAAATATTCCAGACCCTCCTCTGCTACCTCCAAGAGTGGCCCCTCGAGTTCTTCCCAACCAAGGCTATGCTAGTGAAATTGTCCCGCCCCGGATCCAGGCGGGCAATTTTCAAATTACCAATGTGATGCTAACATTGTTGGAGCAACGTGGGTATTTCATGGTTGCTCCCACTCAGAATGCTTACAAACAACTCAAGGGGTTCGTGGATACCTCTTGGGGGAGCAAGAAAACCAATGTGTCCAAGGATGCACTTCGGTTGAGACTCTTCTCATTTTCACTTAGAGGTAAGGCATTGGATTGGCTTGAGCGACTTCCCAACCATTCCATCACTACTTGGGAAGAGTTGGCGGATAAGTTCATTGCTAAATTTCTCTTACCAGGACACATGGCAGCATTAGGGGATGAGATCTTAGCATTCAAGCAAGAGCCCACCGAACCATTACACGAGATTTGGGAGAGACATAGAACCATGGTGAAGGAATGCCCTAACAATGATATTACAGAGGCAATGATACAATAAACCTTCTATCGGGGCATCAATGCAACGAATTAATGCATAGTGAATCAACTGGTTGGGGGTAATGTCATGAAGCTACCTTATGATGAAGTTGTGCTATTCTTGATGAGATGGTTGACACATCCTCTGTTTGGAAAAGTAGAGCCAATGTGCCATAGGGTGACCCCACGTCACTCACTTGTACAAAGAACTACATGACCATGGGAAGTCTATAGCATAACTTACAATAACAATGAACCAATTAGCAAAGGAACAGTTGCAACAAGTTCAAAATCCTCGCCAAGTGAATGCCATGGAGGGTGTCAACATGCTAGTGAACAATAGAAGACAAAGAGGTCAACAGAACCAAGGGAGTTCAGATCAATTTGACAATGATTGTGGTGGATTCCAAGATGATGGCTATGATGGGCATAATAAAGAGGTACAATATGTGAATAATTATCAAGGCCAAAGGGGCAATTCTATTAACCAACAGCAACAGTGGAGATCTCAAGGAAATTGGGGTAACCAATAAAAAGGCAACAGCAATTGGAATAATCAACAAAAAGGGAACAACAATTTGGAAACAATAATCAAAATCCAAATTGGGGCAATCAAAACAACAATCGGATCAATCAAGGAAACTAGGCAACAACAACAATTGGGGTGGAAACAACAACTAGGGTGGATGGAACAACAACCAAGGAAATTAGTTGCAAGGCTTTCAAAGGCCCCCAATGTACCAACAACGAGCAATCCACCGCCTTTTCCAACTCAGGGTTCTAGTTCTTCCAATAATGAAATGGGGAGAATTGAAATGATTTTGAACAGATGATGAAAAAGAATGCTGACTCTGATGCGCAATTGGCTTCTCACAACACTTCAATCAGAAATTTTAGAGGTTCACCTAGGCCAAATCTTATAGTCCTTGAATACTCACCCTAAGGGGGCTCTACCGAGTGATACGGTAGTTAACCTAAAGGGTAGGAACAATTATGTTATGGCGGTAACTACAAGGAGTGGACGAGGCGGTGATGTGAATGCCTCCAAACAAAAGCAAATTATGAGTGATGAAGTTGAGTTGCAAGAAGATGAAGTTCCCTTGGTGGTTGAGAAGGTGATTGATGAAAATGTGAATAAAGAAGTGAGGATTGATATTAAAGATGCCGAGGTGGAAACATAAAATGACGTGAACCCGTTTAGGGAACACGTAATAGACATGCCGGAGCCGGTTGTGCCAAAAGCCAAAGCACCCTTGCCTAAGCCACCCCCACCTTATCCTCAGAGGCTAGCAAAATAGAAAAATGAGAATCGATTCAAAAAGTTCATTGACATAATGAAGAGCTTATCCATTTATATGCCTTTGGTGGAGGCTGTGGAGGAAATGCCTGGGAAAAGATTTGGTAACGAAGAAAATATTCATGGACTGTGAAACTATCAAGATGACCCACCGAGTTAGTGCTATAGTACATTCAATGGCCCCAAAGTTGGAGGATCCCAGTGCTTTCACCATCCCTTGCACTATTGAGAGTGCAAACTTTGCTAAAGATCTATGTGATTTGGGGGCGAGTATCAACTTGATTCCCTACTCAGTTTTCAAGACTTTAGGTATTGGGCAACCGAGGCCGACTTCCATGAGATTGCAAATGGCGGATAGATCAATGAAGAGACCATTGGTTATTGTTGATGATGTGTTTGTCTAGGTGGACAAATTTATCTTGCCAGCTGATTTTGTGATCTTGGATTGTAAGGTAGATTATGAAGTTCCGATCATATTGGGGAGACCTTTCCTTGCTACGGGGAAGGCTTTAGTTGATGTGGAAGCATGAGAACTCACTGTCTGGGTGGGTGATGAAAAAGGGATCTTTCATGTGTGCAAATCAATGAAGCAGCCCAATTATACCAAAGTGTGCTCATTTATGGATCTTGTCACAGCTGTGATAATTGATGATACTAGTGCAATGATCAATATGGAGGATCCTCTGGAGGCCGTATTGTTGAATCTTGATGTCAATGATGATGAGGGCCGAGTGGAGTGCGTGAATGATTTACATGGAATGGGCTCTTATTCTTATCAACCTAGGAAACTCTCTTTGGATCTTGAAAATAGAAAGACTCCTCCAACAAAGCCTTATATTGAGGAGCCTCCGGTGTTGAAGCTGAAGCCATTGAGTCCACACCTCAGGTATGAATTCTTAGGCCCTAGTTATACTTTGCCAGTTATTCTTTCCTCTTGTCTTACGAACATGCAGGTAGATGCCACGTTGGCGGTGCTCAAAAAGTGGAAGAAGGCAATTGGATGGACTTTAGCTGATATTCGGGGAATAAGCCACGCATTCTCTATGCACAAGATTATTCTTGAATATGATGCAAAACCCTCCTTAGAACATCAAAGGAGGTTGAACGAGTAAATGCAATAAGTTATAAAAAGGAGGTGATCAAGTGGTTAGATGTCGGGATTGTGTACACTATCTCTGACAGCTCGTGGGGTTGTACGACCGTGGTGACCAATGCTAAAAATGAACTAATTCTGTGACGACCCGGCCCGTTGTCATGTGAGTTACCGCCCCGTTTCCCCCATATTATGTTGTTCTATGTTTCAATATCAGTATTTGAGTTGATCAGATAGAATTGAATTGGTTTTAGTTGGAAATGAGGCACATAGTCTCTTTGAAGGAAGCTTGTTTTGGAAAAGTCAACCACAAGTTGACTATATAGTTAGAAGGCTCGGATGAGAATTCCGGGGATTTGGTTAGCTCCAATAGGTGATTTATGACATAGGAGTGCGATCGAAATGGATTTTGGAGGCTCGGTATAGAATTAGGCTTGAATTGGCGAAGTTTAAATTTTGGCAAATTCCGGTTGATAGGCGAGATTTTGATCCGACGGTCGGAATGGAATTCCGAGAGTTGCAGTAGCTTCGTTAGGTGATTTTGGATATGTCTGCAAAGTTTTAGGTCATTCGGACGTCGTTTGGTCGGGTTTTTGATCGAATATGCAATTCGGAAGTTTTTAAGAAAATTTAGGCTTTGATTTGATCATAATTGAGGATTTTGATGTTAACGTTAGCATTTTGATGATTAGAGCAAGTTTGAATGAAGTGTTAGATCATGTATGTGCTTTTGGTTGAGGTACCAAGGGCTTCGGGTGATTTCGGATGGCTAACGGGAATTATGAGTTGGAAAATGCAACAGAAAAATTGCAGAGAACTTTTGTTCTATGCGATCGCGGAGGGCTTCATGCGATCGCATAGAAGGTTTTGGAGGGGTCACAGATTGGCTCTATGCGATCGCGTAAAGGGCTGTGCGATCGCATAGGTGTGGAATTTTGGTCAGTGCGTTCGCATTCCGGGGGTTGCAATCGTGTAGTGCAATTTGGACCTGGGGTCCCTGGCAACGTTTGTTCTATGCGAACGCGGAGATGGTTGTGCGATCACATAGAAGGGGGTGACTGTGCGATGTGATCGCAGAGCTTGTCATGCGATCGCGTAAGAGGATTTTTGGGAGGTTTGAATTTGTGCTATGCGATTGCATTAGTAGTGTTGTGATCGCATAGAGGCAGAGCTGGGCGGACAAAATTGTTTAAGGGTTATTTCTTCCGTGACCAAGCTCATTTCTTTCACCATTTTTGGGCGAGCTTGGGAGCTTTTGTCGAGGGTTTTGAATATTTTTGACTGGGAATCGATTGGAGGTAAGTATTATGAGTTAAATACATTATTTTATTGAAGAATCATCCTAGAAATTCATGAAAACATAGCCAAATCATATGAAATTAGGGCTTGAGATTGAAATTATAAAATGGTGATTTGAGCGGTCAAATGAACTCCGATTTTTGTGAATTTGATATGGGTAGACTCGTGGCGACTCGAGGAGTCCAGTAATATGAATTTTGTAATTTTTTGAGAAGCGGGCCCGGGGCTCGGGTTTGGCTAGTTTCGAGATTCTTGATATTTTTCGATTGTTTTCGATTGGGTATTATTCCCTTAGCATATTATAATGCATTCGCTCTGATTTTGGTTAGATTCGACGCGCGTGGAGGCCGAATTGAGGGGCAAAGGCATCGCGAGCTA
>MU685687.1:113312-126057 GCA_026770625.1 Nicotiana glauca
AATAATTATGAACATCCGTAGTTTGCTTTAGTTGAGTACAATCCTTTGAAATTAGAATCGAGGTGTGCCATTAGTTGAATTTCCATGGCCCTCGCAAAAGTTGCAAATGCGTTGTTGCTTTAGGCGCGTTGTTTTAATAATTTACCTTCTAAACCCGGGTGTGCATTACATGTGACCCAAATCCAAAACCTAAAACATTGAATAAAATGTGTTTCGGATCCGGATGCATTTCATATGACTTGATCCAAAACACGTTTTAAATGACGTTCAATCTTCCTTAAAAATCAATTAAAAGCGGTAAATAATTTTAAAATTGCACTATAGGATGAACATATTTTAAAATCATATAATAAGCCAATTATAATAGTTTAAGCGACCGTGCTAGAACCACGGAATCCGGGGGTGCCTCCCTCGGGTTAACAGAATTCCTTATTCAGAATTTCTGGTTCGCAGACTTCAAAGGAAAGTTGATTTTTCCTCGATCTAGCATTTAAAATAAATTGGTGACTTGGGATACCAAAAGTCAATCCTATCCCAAGTGGCGACTCTAAAAATAAATAAATAATCCCATTTCGAATAATGTCACTTTAAATGGAAAAACTGCCTTATATTTTATCCTTCGGGGTAGGTGTGTAAAAATGAGGTGTGACAGCTCTGGCGACTCTGCTGGGGACACGAACCCAGAATTTCGATTCAGGGTTCATGAATTTGAGCTTAGAATAATTGTTATATTTGGCTTTATCTGATTTTCCTACATGTTCCATGCTATCTGTGCTAAATGCTTTACCGCTTTGATATTTGCTGAACTGTATATATAAACTGTTGCGAAACCCTTCCTCTCTCTGAGTCTTCTACATCATGGAGAAGGGTGCACTTCGTGTGACTTCTCTTCTGTTTAGAGTCATATCCTATTTAGAACGAGGTTCGGATAAGTTGCTAAGCCGGCGGAGCTTCTGTATCCCCGATACGCTACCCCCACCCCCCGGCTCGAGTTGTCCGCTCGGGTAAGCCAGGTCTAGAACAATAAACCCAGGGTTTAAACCTAGTATAACAAAGTCTCATGTCGGATCCCTAGTAGGAACGTTTATTTGCATCATGTGGATTTGACTTAGGGGACTCAACACAGAGGTTGGGTCCGTCTAGGACAGGTGACCTAAAATGAAATACCATCCTGATGCATCTTACGTGCTACTTGCGCATTTATTTTTTCGGCTTTGCATGTTGACCGGCTTGTACATAATGGGAGAGAATTGAACGGACAATAGCAGTGTTAGGGTAACCACTTGTTTTGAAAAAAACAATGCCCAAATAGTAATGAAACTTTGCCGGATTTTTGACAAAAAAAAAACAACAAAAAAGATTTTTGTTTTCCAAAATAGTTGGTTTTGTCAAATCTGCCCGAACTACGCGGTTCTGATTCTCACCGGATGTGAGATACGTAGGCAAACCTCATCGGTTCCGACCCTAATTTTTCAAAAAAAATCCAAAAATATTTTCCTTTAGTTCCTTCTTTGAAAATCTTTTCTTAGAAAATTATTAAAAAAAAGTAGTTTTTAAACTCAAAAAAAAATGGTTTCTGTCTTTCTAATGTCTTTCATCCGAAAACTCAATAAAAATCAAAATCTAAAAATACCGATTTCCTTCATTTTGAAGTATTTTTCCAAAAAAAAAATCAGAAACGAAAATCCAAAAAAGAAATACTCCTTAGATATCTTTCTTTTGTAAATGTCAATAAAAAAATTGGAAAAAAATTGAGTCCAAAAAAAAATATTTTTGCTTTTCTTTAGAAGTACTATTGTAAATAAACAAAAACTCAAAAATTCAAAATATTTTTCTTAAAAGTTCCTCTTTCAAAAATTAAGAGGCAATATCCAAAATCCAAAAAAATATTTTTCTTTCTTCTTTAGAAAAAGAGAAAAAAATTAAAATTCAAACAAAAAATATTTTCTTTTTACTTCTAAAATTCCCAAAGTTCCAATCAAAAGAAAACGAATTTTTAGAAGTCTTTCTTTCAAAAATATAATCAAAATCAAATTCAAAAATCCAAAAAAAAAAAGGAAAAAAAAATACCTTTCTTCTTTTAAAGCATTTTTTTTTAGAAAATTCAAAAATAAAAATCGAAAAAATCAAAAATATATTTTCTTTTGCCTTAAAGCTCCATGGTCTAAGTTTTATACAAAAAAAAGAGAGAATTAGTTTACTCAATTCCCAATTTTCTCGAACTACGCAAGATCTGATTCATGGGGGGTCATGATACGTAGGCAATCCCCATCGGATTCGATCATATCTATAAAATAAATTGAGTAAAAAACTAAACTTGAAAAAAAAAGAGAAAAAAAAAAGAATTGAGTGAAAAAAAAAGAGAAAAAGAAAGAGTGAAAAAAAAGGAAAAGAAAAAAGGGAGCGACAAGAAAAAAGAGTGACAAACAAAAGAGAAAAAGAGAGTGCCAAAAAATAAAAGAGTGACAAAAACAAAAAAAAAACAAAAAAAAAAAGAGAAAAGAGCGACAAAAACAAAATGAGAAAAATCAAAGTGATCAAATAGAGGCAGAAACGAAAGAAAAGAGGTGTAGATTGAAAAAAAAGGGATAATTAAGGTCGGGATGAAACATGCAACCCGTTCAAACACATGGTAGAAGCGTTTAACTGTTAGGTGCGTTGCATCCCAACGTGCGATTTCCTATATGTTAAATGTCTCAAAGCTAACAAGGTTATTGCTGTGAGCAAATTAGCTAGGTTATGTTTAGGTGGTTGGTTTTGTTGGTATGCGGTGATGAACGCGCAACTTTGCTCGCGGCCACAACATTATACACAAAACTGAGCTCCACCTCCCAGAAATGCCCATCCTTACCAAGCTCCATATAATCCCAATCAAATGTTCCCCAGTACAATCCTCGCTTGAGAGAGCCTTTCAAAAGGAAGCAGTTCACCCATATTTGTAAATCATGCTCGAGCTTGTTCCGAAAGCTAGTCAGGCAAGGTGTGCTACAGCCAGTAGCCCAAATCCGGCCGAACCCCGAGCCCCCACCGCACTAAGCTGACGCTGGATGTGAATACCACTCTGGAGCAGTGAGACATAGTACAAAGGACTATGAGACCTTCAAAAGGGCAGTTGAAGATTTGATTGAAGCTGAAAGAATTGTTCTTTGGGATGAAGAAGCTCCGGATGTGATGAACAATCTGTTGCCTGCCCACAACATCGAGCCAATAGTCAGAATGATTTGTGAAGCTAAGGAATTTGATCCAGCACAGAAGGCCATTGCAGCCATTGCCGAGACAGAAGAAAGGCCAAAAAGTGATCGCCAAGCATGAAAGTTCCCCATCAGACGGGAGTCTCAGTAGCCAGTCTTACTATCCTTTCTGCGTCCGGATTATCTCAGGATGTGATCCGGATGTTTTTACTTTATTGTCTTACTTTCCAATGTAAACCCTTCTATCTTCAAAACTGGATAAAAAAGCCAAAAAAAAAAATCAAAAAAAAAATCAAAATCAAAAATTAATTTCATTTTCCAAGAATGACTCTTTTCTTAATCTTGTCATTTTCTCATTCTTTTTCAGTTCTGTTAAATGCATATTTCAATAACATAACATACTTGCGGACTTCATGCCCAGATCTTAAAATGCCGTCAGACTTTGAAATAATGAATCAAGAGTCGAAATGCAAAGAAGATAAGTTTGAGGAAATAAAATAAAGAGTTGGAACAACTGACGGAAAATTGGTTCCAGAGTGAAATATTTCATACATTGCAACAAGAGTACTGCCAAAAGAGTGCGTTATACTTAGGACACATCGAAGGAAATGTCCCTGAAACAACTGTCAATGCAAATACAGTGAAAATGTAATATGTTGGATCATCCATATAGTTCTAATATTCTCAGATTGGGATGACGAAAGCTTTCATTCTCGCTACCCAAACACTATCAACCCTTTGCAAACCCATTTGAACCGGTTACTTTTCTTTGATTACCCTCTTTGGAACCTGAAAGTGTTATTGAAAAATGAAATTAAAAAAAAAATGGAGTGAAAGAAATTGAAATGAAAAAGAAAAATGAAAAAAAAGAGAAAAAAGGAAAAAGAAAAGAAAGAAAAAAAAAGAAAAAAACAAAAACGTAGTTCCCTGAACTACGTTCTACTTGATTCTGAAAGGATACGTAGGCAGCCTCTCTTTGGGGTTCAGTCACACCAAAATAAAAATTCAAAGTTCCCCAAAAAGTGAAACTGAGCAAAAGTTATAATGGTTCAGCAATGATCCAGCCCAAAAGGTTCCAAAGTTGTAATTCAATCCAAATTCTTTTCACCCCAAACCTTGTTCAAGTCCTTCTGATCAATCGGAAAAGAGGTTCAAAATGGGAGGATGGAGTTATTTGTATATGATACAATAAAATGAGAGGAATAAAATTAGAGAGTCTTATTGGTGAAAACCCACACGGGCACCATAAGGCGACGGTAAGCAAAGAAAATCAAAATGAGAGAGTCTTGTTAGTGAAAACCCACACGGGCACTATAAGGCGATGGTGAGAAGAGAAATGAGAGAGGTCAGCTAGTAAAAACCTGCAAAGGGCCCCACTGATCGAAAAGAAGATCCTCACAGCCATCAGCATTAACAAAATCCTGGCAAGGTTTCTCGAATTTTGAAGCAAAAGTTGTGATGAATTTCTAAGAGTCGGACGGTTTACACAGATCAGGCATCTAGTATAAAAGGCATGTCATGTTCATTGAAGTCCGTATGCACTCCAGATAAGTCCGTCTTTCCTTTCTCCGAAAGGGACACTTCTTGTTTTTAAATTCATTCTTCATTCCATTGTTTGTTTTCTTTGAATCTCTTTCAGTCTAACACTATTCCGAAACTAAGACAAAGAAGGGATGGCAAGAATGATTTATAGGGCTTTCGTCTGACACGAGCTAATGTGCAAAAAGGCACCCATTCTCGCTAGGGGCATCAAGTCAACCCCGACTAGCCATGGCGGCTGATGCTTCGAAATCAAAACTCTTGGAAGGAGAAAATCAAATTAAAGTGCCTATAAAAGGCAAATGAAGGTGAAAAGGTTGAGTCCCACGTGGCTAACCATCTCGGCAAAGGTTTGAAAAGCCAAGGTGCCCCAAATGCTCTGAAATTGAAGTTGGAATAAAGAATCCAAAAATGAGAGGCCTACGAAGGCGAAAAAAAGTTGGAAGAGGTTAAGTCCCACGCGACTAGCCGTTGCAGCAAAGTTTGAGGAGCCAAAAAGTTCCCCAATGTTCCGAAGAAAAGAAAAGAAAAGAAAAATAAAAAAAGAGAATCAGAAAGGAAAGGCCTACGAAAGCGAAATAAAATAGAAAGTTGAGTTCCACCGACCAACCATCATGGAAAAGTCTGGAAAAATCAGAGGTTCTCCACGGCCTGCGAGAGATCAATCTTCAGAAAATCCTACAAGCAGCAGAGGTTCTCACCAAAAGTTGGTCCAAGATCCAGTGGTCAAACAATCAAGGCCACAAAACCAACAACCGTTTCAAACTAAAAATTGTTCTTTGTTTGAAAATTTTGAAACAGGTGTAATCCAAAGCAACCGTACAAGAAGCATGTGCAACCAAAAGGGGAAATGCGCAGGAGCTAGGAACAGTTTCGCAGCAATAATCAACCCAAAAGGGAAGTTTCCTCCAAATTATTTCCTGCATTTTTACTATAAAAAAAAAAGAAAAAAAAAGAAAAAGAAAAAAGAAAAGGAAGTCAGAAAGGAAAGGCCTACGAAGACAAAATAAATTCGAAAATGTTGAGTTCCACCAACCAAGCGCCATGGAAAAATCTAAAAAAAAAACCAGAGGTTCTCGGGGCCTGGAATAAAATTGGTCCCCAGGAAACAAGCAGTTGCAATTGAGATCTTCATTAAAGAAGTTGGGCCGAGATCAAGCGATTGAAACAATCAAGGCCACAAAACCAACCACCGTTTCAAACTAACAATTGTTCTTTGGTTGAAAATTTGAAACAGGTGCAATCCAAAGCAACCGTTTAAGAAGCAAGTGCAACCAAAAAGGAAAAGAAGTGCGCAAGTGCTAGAAACAGCACCGCAGCAATAATCAATCCAAAAGGGAAGTCTCCTTCAAGTTCTTTCCTGCATTTTTACTCATTTTCTTAAACTTAAAAAAATGAAAAATGATGAGAAAAAAAAAGGAAGAAAAGTTCAAAAATCATGGTAGCATAGGGCCTCCAATCTCTAGCTGCATCCTTCCAACATAGGGCCACATTCCCAAGTTACCCCCGGCATAACCCGAGGATTTTTTTCCCGTTTCCCCGCCATAAACCGTGGACCTCCCCGCTATAACCCGAGGACCTTTTTCCTTTTCTCCTGGCATAACCCAAGGACCCTTTTTCTTTTCTCCCGGTAAAAAACCGAGGATCTCCCTAGCATAACCCGAGGAGCTTTTTCTTTCCAAACCTGGCCAAAAAATCGAGGATCTCCCTGGCATAACCCAAGGAGCTTTTTTTTTTCAAATCCCAGCCAAAAAATCGAGGATCTCCCTGGCATAACCCAAGGAGCTTTTTCTTTCCAAATCCCGACCAAAAAAACGAGGATCTCTCTGGCATAACCCAAGGAGCTTTTTATTTCCAAATCCCGGCCAAAAAATCGAGGATCTCCCTAGCATAACCCAAGGAGCTTTTTCTTTCCAAATCCCGGCCAAAAAAACCGAGGATCTCCCTGGCATAACCCAATGAGATTTTTCTTTCCAAATCCCGGCCAAAAAACCGAGGATCTCCTTGGCATATCCCAAGGAGCTTTTTCATTCCAAATCCTAGCCAAAAAACTGAGGATCTCCCTGGCATAACCCAAGGAGCTTTTTCTTTCCAAATCCCGGCCAAAAAATCGAGGATCTCCCTGGCATAACCCAGGGAGCTTTTTCTTTCCAAATCCCGGACAAAAAAAACTGAGGATCTCCCTGGCATAACCCAATGAGCTTTTTCTTTCCAAATCCTGGACAAAAAAACCGAGGATCTCCCTGGCATAACCCAAGGAGCTTTTTCTTTCCAAACCCCTGCCAAAAAACCGAGGATCTCCCTGGCATAACCCAATGAGCTTTTTCTTTCCAAATCCCGGCCAAAAATCGAGGATCTCCCTGGCATAACCCAATGAGCTTTTTCTTTCCAAATCCTGGCCAAAAAATCGAGGATATCCCTGGCATAACCCAAGGAGCCTTTTCTTTCCTAATCCCGGCCAAAAAATTGAGGATCTCCCTAGCATAAGCCAATGAGCTTTTTTCTTTCCAAATCCCGGCCAAAAACCAAGGATCTCCCTGGCATAACCCAAGGAGATTTTTTTTTCCAAACCCCGGCCAAAAAAACGAGGATCTCCATAGCATAACCCAAGGAGCTTTTTCTTTCCAAATCCCAAAAAAAAAAACTGAGGATCTCCCTGGCATAACGCATGGAGCTTTTTTCTTTTCGTCCCGGCATAACTCGAGACCTTTTTCATTTTCCAGCATAACCTGGATTCACTCACAAGGATACACAATCCTGATTTAATCGCTTAGGTATGTGTCACAACTAACTCATGAAATTTTCCTAGTGAAAACTGGGGCAGAAAATTTTGTTCGTTTGTTTGTTTTGCTATCTTAAGCAGGTCGATCTCAAGACACAAGGGTTCGAGATGACCTACGGAATGAGTCTTAATTCAGAATAAAAGAAAAGAAGAAAAGAACAAAAAGAAATGAAATCAAATGTTGAAGCGAACAAAGGCGCGGATTGTTCAAAATCTGATTGAAGTCACAAGCTCCGCCGATCATGTTTTGACCTAATGTTGTAGAAAGAAACAACACCTACAACTTACGAGCATCAAGATTCAAATCAGAGTCTGCAGCAAGAGCTAGCCAAGACTCAATATCAAGCTTTAAGGAATTTATAGATAGGAATCTTGTAACTCATAGCTGATAGGCTTAGTTAGTCTTTTTCAGTTTGATTCTGATGTAATAACGGGACCGCAGACCGGAACCTCGACAGAACGGCACCTCGACCGACTCTTCACCTTCGTATAGTCCATCACCTCATCCACTTCTGAAGTATACGCAACCTGATTCCCTTATAACCCGGGATATGTAGGATGTCCAAAACCAAGACTCGGTTGTGCCTTTCCTTTTTTTATTTTCTTCCTCTTTTTAATAACGATATGGTAAAAATATTAGTCACATGGTTCACTTTATCTTTGCCCGAAAACTCTTCGTGTTTTCGAGCAAAGAGGGGTAGCTGTGAACACCAAATTTTTGACCATATTCGAATTTTTCTCACTTTTCACACTAACTTCCCACTTCACCCACTTCCCCAACTCTCTCCACTACCTCCCACTCTACTCCACTCATGTTCCCCACCCACTCCCCACTCATTCTTAAATAATACACACAACACACACAAAAGGGGGGACATCATTCGTTTCCCCGGCTCCTCCTCAGATCTTCATCATCCTTTTGCTCTCAATTAAAATAATTCCAAGCATTAAAAGGAGGAAGAGAGGGGGGTATACAGAGGATATACATTGGATATACAGTGGATATACAAGGGCAGCCATAAACGACCACCCACCCTCACGTCGTTTCTTCTTCACTCCATCCCAAAACCAGCCCTATTTTTGTTCATTTTCATTCCCAAACACAGATCTTCTCACCATTAAAAGCTCTCTTAAACCACATAAAAAAGAGGCCGACTTCATCTCCAAAAAGCCACAAAAAATCAACCACGAACCTAGCCTCAAACCAGCCATGAATCATCCATAAATCCACTGTCAAAACCACCATGGAACATCTGTAATAGCAGCTCATGGAGTTGCAGAATCTCATTCACAGAATCCCATGAAAATCAATCCCTATAACCAGGGAAAAGCAACCACATAAGCTCATTTTCATTTTGTTTGCCGCCGAGTTTCCGCCAAGCAAGAGGTCCGTCGAGTTCCGTCGAGGTCGTGTTTGCCGGCTCGCTGGGGTTTGGTCCGGTTGTTGAATTATAGACCTTTAAAAATCCAGATTTTGGCAATAAAGTTATGTTTTCTCTTACATATGTTCCATGTATTCCTAATTTGATTTCATGCTTTTGGTTGAACAAGTATTTCATTAAATATTTATATCTATGTGAATGTTCATTTCATGTCTTAAAAAGAGGGTATACTCAAAAGCTGGTTTTGTGCGTATTGGGATTAGAATACATTCAGACATTTGTTAGCATTTCTATTAGTTCGTTGGCATTCTGGTGAATTTGTGAATGTGGCCAAAATTTTATCCGGATATGTTTGCGTTGAAAGTCTGTCATTTGACTGGCATTGTCTAATGTTAAGTGCTGCCCGGAAGAATGTTTGAGGGAATTAATTATGTTTGTAAAGTTTGAGTTGGAATTCACGAAGTAAATTTGTATATTTAATAGTATGAATTGATCTAATATTTAATAACCATATATGTGCATTCTTATGATTGTGGCCTTGCATTATTTAATTCAAATGTCAATTTAAAAATGATTGTGATTGTAAGTGCCTTATTACTGGAGGATGCAGGTTTATCTCAAATGCTAAGTGGATAATTTTGGCTAATTTGCTTACTTTTATTTGTTCAAAATTTCTTACATTATCCACAATAATTCCATAACTCTTGGCCTTGCAATAATCTTAAAGTAGTTAGAAAAAAAAATAATTATAAACATCCGTAGTTTGCTTTAGTTGAGTACAATCCTTTGAAATTAGAATCGAGGTATGCCATTAGTTGAATTTCCATGGCCCTCGCAAAAGTTGCAAATGCGTAGTTGCTTTAGGCGCGTTGTTTTAATAATTTACCTTCCTAAACCCGGGTGTGCATTTCATGTGACCCAAATCCAAATCCTAAAACGTTGAATAAAATGTGTTTCGGATCCGGATGCATTTCATATGACTTGATCCAAAACACGTTTTAAATGACGTTCAATCTTCCTTAAAAATCAATTAAAAGCGGTAAATAATTTTAAAATTGCACTATAGGATGAACATGTTTTAAAATCAGATAATAGGCCAATTATAATAGTTTAAACGACCGTGCTAGAACCACGAAATTCGGGGGTGCCTAACACCTTCCCTCGGGTTAACAGAATCCCATATTCAGAATTTCTGGTTCGCAGACTTCAAAGGAAAGTTGATTTTTCCTCGATCTGGGATTTATAATAAACTGGTGACTTGGGACACCAAAAGCTAATCCTATCCCAAGGGGCGACTCTAAAAATAAATAAATAATCCCATTTCGAATAATGTCACTTTAAATAGAAAAACTCCCTTATACTTTATCCTTCGGGGTAGGTGTGTAAAAATGAGGTGTGACAGTTAGTATCTTATACAATTTAAATGTTTTTAGTAAATTATTTTTCAAGTACGTATTTTATTTTCCATGGCCAGTCAGTAGTTGCCTTTCCATAGACATGGGTTGGTTAATTGTTGATTGAGGATCGTGTTTACTCGAATTGGTTATAGTTGTACATGATTTTGTCATAGTATAGAAATTGGATTGTTGAACTACGTCAATTTAGATTAAAGGATTTCGGAGGTGCATTTCATGTGACCCGGCTGTAATTTCCAATAAGATTAAATAGAATGTGTCGTGACTCACGGGTGCAATTCATGCAATGTGACTCGCGATGTGTTTTAAATAACCTTGAATTTTCCTTAAATAAATAAAAGCAGTTTGAAAGTTTACGGCCCTCCAAATGTAGTTCTCTTTTAAATTAGAATTAGAGGTGTGTCGTGCCGAACAAAAATGATAATTACACGACCCTCATTTGATTAATCTTGTTTTGCCCTTTAGAAATCGAGGTGTGCCATTAGTTGAATTTTTCATGGCCCTAGCAAAGTTAATAACACGCTAATCGCTTTAGGCGCGTTCTTTAATAATTTTACCTTCCCAAATTCGGGTGTGCATTTCATGTGACCCAAATCCAAATCCCAAATTGTTAAATAAAATGTGTCGAGGATCCGGGTGCATATCATGTGACGTGATCCAAAAACATGTTTTAAACGACGTTCAATTTCCTAAAAAATCAATTAAAAGCTGTAAATAATTTTAAAATTGCACTATAGGATGACATGTATTAAAATCAGATTTTTAGCCAATTATAATAGTTTAAGCGACCATGCTAGAACCACGTCCGGGGGTGCCTAACACCTTCCCTCGGGTCAACAGAATTCCTTATTCAAAATTTCTAGTTTGTAGACTCCATTCGGAAAGTCAAAATTTCCTCGATTTGGGATTCAAGATAAACCGGTGATGTCACGACCCATTTCCATAACAGGTCATGATGGCGCCAAACAACCTTGCCGGGCAAGCCAAGTGCGGAAGACATTTCTAAGTTTAACAACATCGCTATTTTTAAGAATGGGAATAATTATCCCGAAAGTGGTTTTCAAAAGCCCGATACAGTAATCCATATAGGGACATAATGTTACAACCCAAAACTAGTCTACTAAAGTGTGTGCCAAGACCTGGTGTCACAAGTACGAGCATCTAGTAGAATATACAAACACCTCTATCCTACTGTCTGAAATAAAGAGAAAAAGACAGCAAAATACAAAGAAGACTCCATCCGGCTGCTGAGCGGCGTAGGAAGGGAAGAAGCTAACCGTAGAAGTCTTTGCCGCAGCTCACTGGCGCGTGCCCGATCGGTAACCAGATGAATCGGCCTCAGAACCTGTACATTTAAGTACAGAAGCGTAGCATGAGTATATAAACAATATGTACCCAGTGAGTATCCCGCCTAATCTCGAAGAGGTAGAGACGAGAGGTCGACTTGATACCCACTAGGTCAAGATAATATTACAATAATGATGTACAATTTAGAGCATAAATAGCTCATTTATACGACAGTTATCATGGAAGTCATAATAATGCCCTTAATCACATTTTTTCCTTTATCATTTTTCCTCTTTTACAATAATTAGCAATAAATCATGAAAGGTCTAAGCCCGAGCATACATGTATGTATATATATATCATGCACAACAATACCGAGGTCGACAGCCCGCTCCAATAGAATATAAATTGTGCAATGCCGAGGGTCGAGCGGCCCGTACCATAGATGCATCTATTTCACCGAGGCGATCGGCCCGATCCACAAAGATCAATTAAAATATCAAGAATGCACACAAAGGCATCATTTATACACAAGGAAATCCTTACAAGGTTCAACAATATTCATATGATCACTTTTCGTTCTTCTCTAGTCTCTTAACATATCATAAAAGATCATTTTGATAATTCAAATAATGGATATCTCACATTAGGCATGATATGGGCCCTAAACTACCCAAACATTTAATTTCACAGTAGCTACGCACGGACTCTCATCACCTAGTACGTACATAGCCCCCGCATGTAATAGCAATTTATCATTTATTAGTCCTAAAGGGACAATTCCCCCTCACGAGTTTAGAAAGGAGACTCATCTCGCTCCGAAGCGCACTTCCAACTATCAAGAACAAGCCCGAAACCACAAAGCGAAGCCGAAAGCGCACGAACTAGTTAAACAATATAGGGATTAGTCAATAAGGGCCTACAAGGTTGAATTCTAACTATTTAAGTGATTTCCCAACCTTTCCCATATATTTCCTAAATTCCAACCCCGTGCCCACGTGCCCAGATCCCGAGATTTTTCGAAGAAAATTATTCTCTATAACCTAAAGATCACTAATATGTGATTTCTAGTTTATTACATAGCTAATCATGTGGTTCAATCTTAATTTCATGAAAACCCTAGGTCTAGCTCAAATCCCTTGATTTTAC
>MU685689.1:4191-60783 GCA_026770625.1 Nicotiana glauca
GGGGGGGGGGGGTCTAATTCTGACATATATGTATTAAATGGGTGTTTAGTTCCGAGCCGTTAGATTATCAAAATCCAACAGTTGTGATGAGCCATCCTAAAATGGGTTCGTTTGGTTTGAAAGTGAGAGATGGACTGGGTTGGAGGGATTGGGCCTGGGTTTGGGTAGTGGTTTGGACGGGTTTGGCATTTAAAATGGCCCAAGTTAGAAAATAACCCCTTTTCTCAATTTACCTCTTTGATTCTCAATTTCTTTTCCTTTTCTTTTAATTAAAAATCCTAAAATTAAAATCCTAGATAATCTAAAAATGTGAAATTAAATTAATTAACTAATTACAAAATTATAAAAGCTACTTAATTCTTAAATTAAAAGATAAAAATCAATAACCTAAAAATAAAAGGAAAAAGTGTAAAAATGACATTTTTTTTGTGATTTTTATTTTATAAAATAAATAATTACTGATTAACCCTAAAATGTAAAAAAAAATCCTAAATGCAATACATGGTATTTTTGGTATTTGTCATGATGTAAATAAAACTTAAACATGCACATAAATACAAACAATTAAATAAATTTCTATAAAAACTCCTAAAATGGCAAATATTTAACATAAAACCTATTTTCTTGAAATTTTATAGGAGTATTTTGTATAGGACAAAAATTACATGCTCACAGCTGCCCCTCTTTGCTCGAAAACACGACGGGTTTTCGGGCAAAGACAAAAATGAGCATTTATGAGCGATTTTTGCCCGTTTGAAACTCTATGAGAAGCATCTTGGAAAAATCCTGACCGATCCTTGCTCCATAGGTTGCCTACATATATTTGTCTATAAAGGAATCAAGTCAGTGTAGTTCTGGAAGTTTTGGTAGCTCTGATTACCGGAAACTGTGATTTCACTGTTGTTGTTGCTGTTTCTGCTTGCTGAACTCCTTATTACACCAAAATGAAAGATGAAACGTTAAACTAGCTAAGCCTATCAACTAAGAGTTACAAGATTCCTATCTATAAACCTTTTGAAGCTTGATCTTGAGTCTTGGATGGTTTTTCCTGCAGACTCCGACCTGAATCTTGATGTTCGTTAGTTGCAACCACTGGTTCATCTTCTTCGGCTTTTCAGATCAAGGCGGGACATGCAAAGCTTATGACTTCAACCATGGCTTGAGCAGTCCGCATCTTTTCTCCGCTTCCACACTCAGAGTTAAACTTCTTTTCTTTTATTTGATATTTATTCTTTTGGTCACCTCAAACCTTGTGCCTCACGGTAAAACCTGTTCAGGCACCAAGGCAAACAAACAAACAAAGTTTTCTTCCCCAATTTTCACTAGAAAAATTTTGTGAGTCATTGCAACAAAATCTCTATTTCTTTATTGAAAGCAATAAAATCAGGATTGTGTATCCTTGGGAAAAAGAGATTAGGGAGCGGATCCCTATATCTATAATGAAATCAACTTGGGATTGGGGGCCCTAAATTGGAAAGATTGCCAGGTTATGCTGGAAAAATGATCGGGTTATGCCGGAAGGGTAGGAAGGTCCTCGGGTTATATCGGGAGAGTCATTGGGTTATGCCAAAAAAAAGAAAAAGGTCCACGGGTTATGATGGGGAGGTCCACGGGTTATGTCGGGAAAGTCATCGGGTTATGCCGGAAAAAAAAGGTCCTCGAGTTATGCCGGGGAGGTTCACGGGTTATGCTGGGGAGGTCATCAGGTTATGCCGAAAAAGAAAAAGAGGAGGACTAAACCGAAAGGGATTCAAAGAAAAATAAAGAGAGGACAGGAAAATGAATTTAAAGAGAAGTGTCCCTTTTGGGGGAGGAAAGAAGGACTTATCTGGAGTGCATGCGGACTTCAATAGACATGACATGCTTCTTGGATTGGATACCCGATCTGTGCAACTATCCAACTTCTCATTAAACCATTATGAACTGTGTTTTAAAACCGGAAAACCTTGCCAGGACTCTTTCAGTGCCGATAGTTGTAAGTGATTCCTTCTTCTCGATCAACGACACCCTTTGCGGGTTTTCACCGATTGAACTCTCTCATTTCTCATCTCACCATCGCCTTATAGTGCTATTTACGAGTGTTCACTAACAATACTCTCTCATTTTCAATTTCTCTGCTTACCATTGCCTTACGGTGCCTGTGTGGGTTTTCACCAATAAGACTCCCTCATTTTATTTCTCTCATATCGTTGTATCAGATCCAAGCAGCCACATCCTCCGATTCTTGAACATTCTCACCGCTTGATCAAAAGGACCTGGACATGATTTGGGGTGAAAAGAATTGGGATTGAATTAAGACTTTAGAACAATTCAGGTGGGATCATTACCGAACCATTATAACATCTGCCCCAATTTCACTTTTGGGGAAATTTGGATTTTTGTTTTGGTGTGATTGAACCCCAGAAAGAGGTTGCCTACGTATCCTTTCGCAATCAAGTCGAACATTGTTCAGGGAAAATTTTCTTTTGATTTTGATTTTTTTACAAACATTTTCAGGTTTCAAAGAGGGTAATCAAATAAAGGTAACTAGCTCAAAGGGTTAGCAAAGGGTAGAAGTGTTTGGGGTAGTGAGAATAAAAGCCTTCATCATCCCAATCGGATAATATTGGTGCTGCAGAAAGATTAAACATAATACCTTTTGATTGTGTCTGCGTTTATAGCTGTTTCGAGATCATTTCCTTCAATGTCTCCCAGGTACAATGCCCCTTTAGGCAATAATTTTCTAATAATGTATGGGCCCTTCCAGTTGGGAGAAAACTTTCCTTTTGCTTCCCTGTGACGAGGGAGAATAAGTCTCAAAACGAGTTGCCCCACTTTAAAGTTCCTAGGCCGCACTTTCTTATTATAGGCACGGGCCATTCTTTGTTTATACAACTGCCCGTGGCAAACTACGGCCATCCGCTTTTCGTCAATCAATGTTAACTGTTCTAGATGGGTCTTGACCCACTCACTATCCTCAATTTCAGCCTCAACAATGATTTGGAGAGAAAGAATTTCAACTTCTGCAGGCATTATGGCTTCAATGCCATAAACCAATAGATAGGGTGTTTCCCCAACTGATGTGTGCACAACTGTGCGATATCCCAATAATGCAAACGATAACTTTTCATGCCACTGTCTCGAACTTTGAATCATTGTTCTCAAAATCTTCTTGATGATCTCGTTTGCTGGTTCAATAGTACCATTGGCTTTGGGCCAATAAGGGGTAGAATTTCGATGCGTGATCTTAAACTGTTCACATATGTCCCTCATCAAGTGACTATTCAAGTTTGCAGCATTGTCTGTAATGATAGTCGTAGGAATACCAAAATGGCAGATGATATTGGAGTGCACAAAATCCACCATTGCTTTCTTAGTAACGGCTTTGAGAGTGACTGCTTCAACCCATTTGGTGAAGTAGTCAATGGCAACCAATATGAATCTATGCCCGTTTGAAGCTTTTGGCTCGATTGGCCCAATGACATCCATACCCCAAGCAACGAACGGCCATGATGCTGATATAGAAAGCAGTTCTGTAGGTGGTGCATGAATCAGGTCGCCGTGCACCTGGCACTGATGACATTTTCAGACAAAGCTGAAGCAATCTTTTTCCATAGTCATCGAATAATAGCCCGATCGAAGGTTTTTCTTTCCCAGGACGTATCCATTCATGTGGGGTCCATACTCTCCTGCGTGCACTTTATGCATGATTCTTCCGGCCTCTTCGGCATCCACACATCTTAACAAGTTGAGATCTGGAGTGCTTTTGTACAAGACCTTGCCGTTCAAGAAGAAACTGCTGGCAAGCCTTCTAATGGTTCTCTTTTGGTCTCCATTCTCTTGATTGGGATATTCTTTCGTTTTTAGAAATCTCTTAATATCATGATACCATGGTTGAACATTTGGTTCCACCTCAACCGTATTGCAGTAACCATGCCTTTCTCGAATTTGGATTTCCAGCGGGTCAATGTGGACATTGCCTGGATATGGAAACATCGAGTCCAAAGTAGCAAGAGCATCAAATAACTCATTGTGAAAGCGAGGAATGTACCTGAACTCGACTGACTTGAATCGCTTGCTAAGATCTTCCATACATTGCCTGTATGGTATAAGTTTGACATCTCGAGTTTCCCATTCTCCCTGAGCTTGTCGGATGATCAAGTCCGAATCTCCCATGATTAATAATTCTTCCACATCTTGGTCAATTTCCATGTTCATACCCATAATGCAGGCTTCATACTCGGCAGTGTTGTTTGTGCAGAAAAACCAAAGATGGGCTGTGGCAGGATAATGTTGACCAGTGGGTGAGATCAAGATTGCCCCAATCCCAGCACCTTTTGCGTTCACCGCTCCATCAAAGAACATTTCCCAAGCATTAGCATCTTCTGGAATTACCTCAGCTGAATTCACTTCCTTGTCCGGAAAAGTACTCAAAAGCTGATACTCATCATCAATAGGATTTTCAGCTAGGTGATCCGCTAGAGCTTGAGCTTTCATTGCCGTGCGAGTGACATAGACTATGTCGAACTCAGTGAGCAAGATCTGCCATTTTGCCAACCTTCCTGTAGGCATCGGCTTTTGGAATATGTACTTTAAAGGATCCAATCTGGTGATTAGGTAAGTGGTGTAGGCTAACAGGTAATGCCTAAGCTTCTGAGCGACCCAAGTTAGGGCACAACAAGTCCTTTCCAACATGGTGTATTTGGCTTCGTAACTAGTGAAATTCTTGCTCAAATAGTAGATTGCCTGCTCTTTCTTCCCGGTGACATCATGTTGCCCGAGGACACAGCCGAAGGAATTCTCCAAGACTGTTAGGTACAAAAACAAAGGCCTCTCAGGTTTGGGTGGGACCAAGATTGGCGGGTTTGACAGATATTCTTTGATTTTGTCAAAGTCTTCTTGACACTCATTGGTCCATTTAATTGCTGTATCTTTCTTCAAAAGCCTGAATATGGGATCACATGTGGAAGTCAACTGAGCAATGAATCGGCTGATGTAGTTCAACCTTCCCAACAAACTCATAACCTCTTTCTTGGTTCTCGGAGGAGGAAAATCCCGAATAGACTTTATCTTCATTGGATCTAGCTCAATGCCCCTCCGACTGACGATGAATTCTAAAAGTTTCCTAGATGGAACTCCAAACGCACAATTAGCCGAGTTTAGCTTCAAATTATACTTGCGTAGACGCTCAAAGAACTTTCTCAGGTCCCAAACATAGTCATCCTGTGTTCTGGATTTAATGATCACATCATCCACATACACCTCAATTTACTGGTGCATCATGTCATGAAAGATGGTAGTCATAGCTCTCATGTGCGTCGCCCCGACGTTCTTCAGACAAAAAGGCATGACCCTGTAACAATAGGTGCCCGAGAGTGTGTGAAGGCTGTCTTTTCCGCATCTTCTTCATCTATTATGACCTGATGATATCCAGCATAACAATCCACGAAAGACTGTATCTCATGTTTGGCACAGTTGTCAATGAGGATGTGGATGTTTGGCATAGGAAAGTTGTCCTTGGGACTTGCTTTGTTCGGATCCCGATAGTCAACACACACTTGGGTTTTCCCGTCTTTCTTTGTCACTAGGACTATATTAGCCAACTATGTGGTGTATCGGACCACTCTGATCATACCTGCTTTCAACTATTTGGAGAGTTCTTCTTTGATCTTTTCACTAATGTCAGTTTTGAACTTTCTTTGTTTTTGCTAGACATAAAGACAATCGGGGTAAGTTGGCAATTTGTGCACCACTAGATCAACACTTAATCTTGGCATATCATCGTAGGACCAAGCAAATACATCTTTGAATTCAAACAAAAGTTGGATCAGCGCATCCCTAGTTCTTTCATCTGTGTGAATGTTTATCATGGTTTTTTGGACCTCTTCTGAACTACCCAAATTTACTGGCTCGATTTCACTTAGATTTGGCTTAGGTTTATTCTCAAATTGTTCCAATTCTCGGCCTCTTATTCATCGTATTCTGGTTCTTGATTCATTATTTTACAATGAGACAACGTGTTTGGATCTGGACACGAAGTTCACAAGCATTTCATGTTATTTAAAGCCGTATTATTAGAACTAAAAAAAGAAATAAGAAAAAGTAACAAAAATTAGAAAGAATAAAGTGAGAGATTCATGAACGTGAAATACTGATTTCATTTCACTGAATTTTGAAGATAACAAGGTTTACATTGGAATTTAAAGACAGTGAACTAAAGAAAACATCCGAGTTACACCTTGGAAAAACTCGTGATGTAGAAAAGGTGGCAAGACTAGACTACCGGGATTCCCGCCTGACTGGGAACGAAGTAGCCTTCTAGTTTTGCAACTTGAAATTGGGCCCCATATACAGTACCTCAGTGGTACTCGAGCCTTCTCCCGACCGGACCACGTGGGTTTCTGTTGGCCCAAGTAAAGGTTAGTTTTGAAGATTGACCAAGGAACTCAAGATGAACCAGGTCCATCACTCAGGTGCACAGAAACGGGCAGATTCGAGCATGTGCATTGCACGTGAAGGAGATAAGCTTAACTTGGTATATTTAATATTTTCTGATCGAAAAGGTTGCATAATTGATAAGGAGAAGAAGTCCTTAATCAAAGAGAACACTATCCAAGATAGGTAAGGAGTTAGAAGTTGAAATCAACTAGAACTCTTCCACCAAGGAAGAGTTGCATCAGAACTCTAATTATTTCTTCATCTACTAACTCTATAAATTGCAGGATTTTCTCACATTAAAAGTGTTGCACAAAAACGTAGAAGTTAAACATGAATTGGGAGCAAAATAGCAAGGCTTTTTGCAAGCAGTTCGTGTGTGATTCAAGTATGCAAACCAGAAGCTACATGAACCAGATTGAAGAACCAGCTCCATAAAGAGTTTTATATGTCTTTCTTTATTTCTAGTTCAATTGTAGTAGGTGGTTTTATATTGTACCTTTCAGCTTTATCTAGAAGCAATTGTAATATGTATTTTGAGTATTCAAGCTAGAGTTAACTTAACGTTGTCGCAACAGTTAGAGGCTGGTTGCTACAATGGGATTAGAGGTAATCCTTAGGTTTACAAAGAGTTTTATAAATGCTGTTTTGGCTCAGTGATTTAGTGAAGTGTTGGGGAAAATCCTATTGAGTAGTAGGTCGTGGGTTTTTCACCTTTTGAGCCGGGTGTTTTCCATGTAAAATCTCTGTGTTCTTTATTTTCTGTATTTATTATTCTGCAACAGCAGTAGTTGGAACAAATAGAAGAACCAGGTCCTTCATAAGCAAAAAATTAGGTACAACATAAATCACCCCCTCTCGTGTGGTATTGACGTATAAAACATCAATTGGTATCATAGCTAGGTTATACTTGAAGAGGCTAAAACCTTAGGAAAAGATCAAGATGAGTGCACCACCTGAAAATTGGGAAGGGTAATCCACTAATAGTCCTCCACTCTTTAATGGCCACTATTGCTCTTGGTGGAAAAACAAAATGAGAGACCACATCATCAGAGAAGACTATGAACTATGGGACATTGTCATTGATGGTCCCCTTGCTACTATGAAGAAGAATGCTGAAGGAGTAGATGTGCCAAAAACAAGAGCTGACTGCAATGCTGAGGACTTGAGGAAGTGGGAAAAGAATGCAAAGGCCAAGAAATAGCTTGTGTGTGGACTTGGTCCAGATGAGTGCAGTAGGATCCAAAGTTGTACAACTGCTAAAGAAATTTAGAACACTTTGCAAGTGGCTCATGAAGGAACACCTCAAGTGAAGAGGTCCAGAGGAACACTGCTATATTCTCAATATGAGAATTTCACCACGAAGGAAGGAGAAACCATCCAAGAGATGTATACAAGGTTCACCACATTGACAAATAAACTTAAGTCTCTTGGAAGGGTTATTATTGAAGAAGACAAAGTTGAGAATATTTTGACAAGGGCACTGCCAATCTCTTGGGAAAGAAAAATCACAGCTATTCAGGAATCAAAGAACATTGCCACTCTTAAGTTGGATGAGGTAATTGGAAATCTCACTGCCTATGAACTTAGAAGGCAAACCATGAAGATGGATTCACCCAAGAAGGAAATGAGCATAACATTCAGAATCACTGAAGGTGCTGATCTAGAGGAGGATGAAATGACCATGATCATAACGGATTTCAAGAAGTACCTAATGAGAGAAAATGGTCTTTCAAGAAGTGGAAACTACAACAAACCAAGGGTTCCTAAAAAAAAACAATGAGGGGTGTTACAAATGTGGGAAGACTGATCACCAAATCAAAAATTTCCCTCAATGGGAAATTGAATGGAAGAAGGAAAGAGCTGAACGAAGGAACAAGAAGAAGGAATAGGTTCAAACCAAGAAGAACAAAGGATCAACAAAGGCTATGGTTTCTACCTGGGAAGAAAGCTCAAATGAGGACTCAGAGGATGAAGATGGAGATGAACAAGCACTTATGGCAATTGGAGAATCTGATGAGAAATTTGAGGTAAGTATAATTCATCTCAAAGACAAGATTAAATATTTGTCTAAAGAAAGGCTATCTGAGTTACTCCTGGATTTCATTGATGAATATGAGGATCTAAATAATGAAAAGAAATAGTTGTCTAAGGAGTGTGTGATTTTGAAAGCTAAGTGCAAAAATCTGGAACTTAGGGCTAGTGAAAGTGAAAGTAAAAATACTGAGTTAAAGAACCAGGTTCATGAACTTGACACCACAGTCCTAGAGCTTAAATTTGAAAATCTAAAATTGAATTTAGGAACTGGTAAAAAGAATTCTGATCACACACAACTCACTTTAAAAGAAAATATAGGAAAAATGAAAGATGAATTGTACAAAAGAGATGAGCAGATAACAGTCCTTAAGGAGGATCTAAACATGGTTAAGCGCAAGCTAGATAGAACCTGTAAATGGAATAGGTCCTCCGATGCATATTCATGGCTACATGAACACCATAGTAGCAATAAGAGAGGACTTGGCTACGGGACCCCTGCACCTAAGTGGGATCCCAAAAGCAAGTACCTCACACTTCCTGAGAATAAAATTTGCACATACAATGGTAAAACTGGTCACTATAGAAGTGAATGTATTGCAAAAGAAAAGGCTAGTCAAAAGAATACATAATTTGTTCAAGGGAAAAATAGGCTGTCAGGTTGGGCTAAAAAGAATTTGATCCACCCTTTTGCCTATAGAAAGGGACCCAAACTAGTTTGGGTTCCTAAGACTAACCCTTGATTTCCTTTGGCGGGTCCAAGTGAAGGGGAGCAGCCAAATATGGTACATGGATAGTGGCTGTTCAAAGCATATGATAGGAAGCAAGAACCAGTTCCTTTCACTTGAGGACCTCAAAGAAGGTAATGTCTCCTTTAGAAATGGGAATAAAGGTGAGATTATTGGGGTTGGAAAGGTAGGTAAGACTGATTCTCACTCTATTGAGAATGTCTACTTGATAGATGGCCTAAAGTAAAGTCTAATCAGTGTATCACAATTATGTGATAAAGGTAACTTTGTAGCATTCACCACTACCAAATATTTTGTGATTAATTTTACCATTGACAAGCTTGTTTTGCAGGAAAAAAGAGTAAACAATACATGCATTGTAGATTTGTCCACACTTTTAGAAAATGAACTCACTTGCTTAAGTGTGTTGGACAATGATCCCCTCCTTTGGCACAAGAGACTTGGACATGCAAGTCTGATTCAACTCAACAAATTAGTCTCTAAGGATCTGGTGATAGGGCTTCCTAACATCAAGTTCAAGGAAGACAAAGTTTGTGAGGCTTGTGCAAGGGGGAAACGGGAATAAGATAATGAAGAGATTGGGCTGATAAGAAATTCAAATAGTGAAACCACAGTCCAGCCTGAAGATGCATCACGAGAAGGAACATGTCCTTCCACCTGGACAACATGACAGGGGGAACTGACTAGAGAGGAACTGATCCTCAAACTTCGAGGGAACCTGTCAATGATCCTATTCCTTAGTAACAAAACCAGGAAGGAACATCTAAAGAAATTAACACTCATATTGCAACATCCACAAAATTGGATATAGATGAACCTGGTTCATATGTTGATCAGAAGTTGTATAGGGGAATGATTGATTCTTTTTTGTATCGTACTACTAGCAGACCTGACATTATTTTCAGTATAGGTCTTTGTTCTCGATTTCAGGCAAATCCAAAGAAGTCCCACTTAACTGCTGTCAAGAGAATATTGAGATACTTGAAAGGCACCACTGACCTTTGCCTTTGGTATCCAAAAGGTGGTAATTTTAACGTAGCGGGCTATGTTGACGCTGATTATGTAGGTTTCCTTGTGGATAGGAAGAGCACCTCAGGTATGGTACACTTCCTTGGTTCATATCTTGTGTCATGGACTACCAAAAAGCAAAATTCAATGGCCTTATCTACTGCTGAAGCTGAGTATGTTGCTACTGCTTCATGTTGTGCTCAGTTGTTGTGGATCAAACAACCATTATTGAACTTTGGAATTGATGTTGGTTGCATACCTATTTTGTGTGTGATAACACTAGTGCTATTAGTATGACAAAGAACCCGATTCATCATAAGAGAACTAAGCACATAGATGTTAGTCACCATTTTTGAGGGACAACTATGAGAAAAGCGTGATCACTGTGGAGTTTTATGCTACTAACAAGCAAATTGCTGATATCTTCACAAAAGCCTTAAATAGAGATTACTTTGAGAGGAACAAGTTGGAATTAGGGATGATTAAGATCACCTAAAAAGACCAGTTCAAGGTTAAACGGAAAAAAAAATGAAAGAAAAAAATTGGTTAGAAAGTCTGTAAATTATGTATAATTAGATTAAATCTTGCTCAGTCTCATACTTTCTATAGTATACTCTTGTGCCATGTGTTAAAATGAATCATTAATCACTAATGATGTTTTCTCTATTTTGGAAAATTTAGACTCACATAAGAGAATTATCAATGAAGAACCTGGTTCATCAAGGTAACACAATATGTTTTCTAAACTCTGCATAATTTGAAATAACTATATTTGGATCATGAGCAGAGTCCTACCAAATTCCAAACTTCTTTTGGACTTATCCGTTACAAGTGAACCAGTCCCGTTCAAAGGAGTCCCAACCGAATGGAAGTACCTAGATTCTAGGGATACACTCCAACGTCTCTTCAAAACTGAATTTCAGTTTGATTAAACTTCTAAGAGTCTAAAAAGCTGTATCTATCCCATCAATTATTCCTCTGTTTATTGATTATCTTTAGTGTATTTCTTACTTCATCTCTCTCAAGCTGTAGAAAACTCTCATTATTCTTTCATCTTCCAAACACAATCTAATTCTCTTCTCTTCCATACCCTAGTCCAGATATATCAAACACCTCTGAAAATCCTTCATCACCACCATAGGAAACCACTTCTATACCTTCTAGAACACCAATCTCTAAGAAAAGTAGAGTAAAGATGATGGCTCGTACGATTGTCGCTGAAGGAGAGCAGATCAAGAAAATAAACAAGCAATTGAAATCAGGTAGGGAAGAAGAATCCTAAAAATTTGAAGATTTATTTAAGTCTGCTACTAAGGGGGAAGAAATTATGTATTCCAAAATCGAACAAGTACTTGTGATTCTAAAGTTTCTCCCGAGACAATTTCTAAAGTTGCTACAGATTTGGAGAATATATTTGTATGATGTGTAGCAAGTTTTGAGACTACATAATCTGGAGAAGTTGGTGGTAAAAATAAAAAAAAGGAGAACAAGGGCGCTAGGAGTACTGTGAGGGGACCACTCCTATTGGTATAACAAAAGAAACCGGTGCAATGGTTGTTTGGGGAGAGGAATTTAGTGGAATAGAAGAAAGTGTGAGCAAAACAGGGGGAAGTGGGTCTGGCGAAGATGTTGAGGGGTTGGTTCAACTTGGGAAAAATAAAGATGAACCTGTTCCATCTGAATAGGAAACCCTCGCGGACCTACTAATAGGGTTATCAATGACACCAAAACTCATGCTATTCCCTATGGCTTCATTCTCACAAATGTGCTTGAACATTTCAAGGTACCTATGAAGAAGTGGGAGGTTAGTACAAGAAAGGATCATTTTGGGGTTAATACTCTACTTGCTTGCGATTATGAAGTCAATGTCATTCTTAATGAACATGGTTCATCTAAAAAGAAACCTATCAATAGCAAAGTCAGAGTCTTGGTATAGGAGAGTGAGGCAAAGGATATTGAGATAGCAAGGCTGAAGGCACGATTGGTTGAGGTAGAATCTGAGAGAGATGTTCTCAGAACTAAACTTGCAAGGCAAAAAGAGAAGAATGATGGAATTCTTCAAGACATGCTGAAAGTTCTCCAAGCAAATAACCCAGCCCCTACCTCTTCCAAGCCTTAAATACTAGCCTAGTGTAGATCAACCAGTGACCCAGTCTGGGACGTTTTGTTTCTTTTGCTCATGTTTTCAGTATTTTTATTTCTTCGTATGGTTTGTGGTAGAATCTTATCAATCATCAATAAAATTCACTGTATTTGCTCTAACTGTTTGTTTATATTTCTTTGATGGTTGAAATTCTTAGTTTGATCTATGATGATTAATTCATGTTTGCATTTGAAGTAGCCCCAGTGGCCATGAGTAAGTGTTAAAATCTGGTTATCTCACATTTTTTATGCAACTTTTTGATGATACCAAAAGGGGAAAAAAGGTTGTACTTTAAACTAGTGATGTTTACACTTTGAACAGTAATGTTTATAACCTAATGTACCTGGTCCTTGATGATAAGTGATAAAAAGGAAAAATGTTTCTAACATTGTGTTGATGTTGAGCTGAGTTGAAACAAGGCCTAAGCTTATGAAAAACACAGAGTTTGTCATCATCAAAAAGGGGGAATTTGTTGGACCAAGTAAAGGTTATTTTTGAAGACTAACAAAGGAACTCAGGATGAATCAGGTCCATCACTCAGGTGCACAAAAACGGGCAGATTCGAGCATGTGGGTTGCACGTGAAGGAGATAAGCTTAACTTGGTGTATTTCATATCTCCCGATCGAAAAGGTTACATAATTGATAAGGAGAAGAAGTCCTTAATCAAAGATAACACTATACAAGATAGGGAATGAGTTAGAAGTTGAAATCAACTAGAACTCTTCCACCAAGGAACTTAGGATGAACCAGGTCTATCGCTCAAGTGCACAGAAACGTGCAGATTCGAGCATGTGGGTTGCACGTGAAGGAGATAACCTTAACTTGGTGTATTTAATATCTTCTGATCGAAAAGGTTGCATAATTGATAAGGAGAAGAAGTCCTTAATCAAAGAGAACACTATCCAAGATAGGGGACGAGTTAGAAGTTGAAATCAACTAGAACTCTTCCACCAAGGAAGATTTGCATCAGAACTCTAATTATTTCTTCATCTACTAACTCTATAAATTGCAGGATGTTCTCACATTAAAAGTGTTGCACAAAAATGCAGAAGTTAAACGTGAATTGGGAGCAAAATAGCAAGACTTTTTGCAAGCAGTTTGTGTGTGATTCAAGTGTGCAAACCAGAAGCTACATGAACCAGATTGAAGAACCAGCTCCATAAAGAGTTTTATGCGTCTTTCTTTATTTCTAGTTCAATTGTAGTAGGTGTTTTCATATTGTACCTTTTAGCTTTATCTAGAAGCAATTATGATAGGTGTTTTGAGTATTCAAGTTAGAGTTAACTTGAAGTTGTCGTAACAATTAGAGGCGGGTTGCTACAATTGGATTAGAGGTAATCCTTAGGTTTACAAAGAGTTTTGTAAATGTTGTTTTGGCTCAGTGATTTAGTGAAGTTTTGGGGAAAATCCTACTGAGTAGTAGGTCATGGTTTTTTCACCTTTTGAGCCGGGTGTTTTCCATGTAAAATCTCTATGTTCATTATTGTATTTATTATTTCGCAACAGTAGTAGTTGGAACACATAGAAGAACCAGGTCCTTCATAAGCAGTTTAAGCGAAAAATTGGGTACCACACAAATCATCCCCCTCTTGTGTGGTATTGACGTATAAAACATCAGTTTCATACTATATCTGCCTCATAGCTCCACACATATCTTCTATTTCTTGGGCCGTGAAGGCCTCATATTCCTCTTCTGTGTACTTGGGCTTGACCAATGTTTCAAACAAATGCGGGATTGGCTGAGGCAAGACCCAACCATTATTCTTTTGCTCATTTGCCCATGTTTCATCAGCTGGCGTGGCTTGAAAACCCACACCAAAGAACTTCTCACTAGCAGCTAGAGTGATAGGTTCTATGATGCCTTGTAATAATGTCCCGAGATCCTTCCCGGGCTTATAACCATGCATGATCATTTCCTTGGAAACCATAATTGACGTATTTGAGAGAAAGAGTTGAGGACATAGGCTTCCTTCTTCACTTTGGTATGCGACCACAACTTCGAAAGCTTGATATACTATATGTTTGCTACCTTCCCTAGCTTCCATACATGGGACCGATGGGTCTCGATAAATTGATTGCTCGTCCTCTTCGTGGACTACGATCTCCTGATCTTCATATTCAAATTTTACCATCTGGCGGAGAGTGGAAGGTACAACCCTCTTCGCATGAATCCAGGGCCTTCCCAAGAGGAAATTATAAGAAGTGTCCATGTCTAGTACCTAAAATGTCACCTCAAAATCCGTAGTACCAATAGTTAAAATCAAATCGATCTCGTCTATGGTGTCTCTCTGGATGCCATCAAAGGCACGCAACAGACATTGTTAGGCCTGATTGTCTCAGTCACATTCTCCATTCTTTGCAAAGTTGAGAGGGAAGATATCAACTCTGGACCCGCCATCCAGCATGACTCTCTTCACATAGTAACCTTTGCATTTAACTGTCAGATGAAGGGCTTTGTTGTGGGCAGCACCTTTTGTGGGTAGATCATTCTTGTTAAATGAGAACTGGTTAACTGCGAAGAATCTTTTTGCCATTCTTTCCATTTGTCCAACGGTGGTTTCAATCGGAACATAAGCTTTATTGAGGGTTTTTATCAACACTTTCTGATGCTCAGTTGAGCTTACCAATAGATACAAAAGTGAGACCTGTGAAGGAGACTCCCGGAGTTGGTCTATTACTTTATAGTCCGCAGTTTTCATTTTACAGAAGAATTCTTTGACCTCCTCAGCACTGACGGGCTTCTTGAGTGGGAAAAGCTTCTTCTTAGCTTTGTTCAAATCCTCCAAGCTAAGGTATTTCTCAACTGGGTTAGTTTCATTTACAGTAGGGTCTGTTATGGGCTTTTGTGGTGCGCAACCAATAACCACGAGCTCATTCGGCCTTGGTGAAATTACTGGCCCCCGTATCACATAGGCCCCTTTAGGCACGTATATCTTAGGTCCCTTGTTTAGCTCGAATCTTTTTGGAGGGCTCAATGTCATTTGCTCTTTCTTGTGACCCCAAGGAATATAAATAATGACATCTTTTGGGGGTACTTCCCGAGTTTTACTTTCCACTATCTTTTCTGCATTTTGAGGGGTAGATTTACTCCTCCCCCTTATCTTGCTTTGCACCAGCCTTCAACTTTTTCTCGACATCAACGATGGCAATGATGGCTTTCAAAGCGGGATCAAACTCCTTATCTTCGAAAATCATCCCAATAACTGGCCCGTTGTTATGAGCCGATAATGGGTTGTTGGTCACATTAGGAATTTCTTCATCCTTCAACACTATTTGTTTTTGCTATACGAGATTTTCAACCGCCCTTTTTAGAGTCCAGTAGTCTTTAGTGTCATGTCTTTCCACCCCAGAATAATAGGAATATCGGGTACCGGGTCGGTAGGAAGGTGGCTCTGGGTTTTATCTATTCGGGCGTACGGGTGTTGCGACCAAAAACACTCACGCAAGTTCACGTGATCATCAAGTAATAAAGTAGTGAGTAGAGTATCGTTCCCACGAAGACATATGATTAACTGTTGACTGATTCAAACTCAATTAACTTATCTATCCAAGAGGTTTTTCATAAAATAGATATGTAACTAATTTACTACCTAAACTATCAAGCAATAATTTAACTAGAACAATTAACCAAACAACCAGCAAATTTGAATAACAATAAGTAGGAGAGGATATTCCAGAGTCACGGGCTAGCTAACAATCGTGTTGCGTTCTTGGCTTAAAACGATTAAATGATTTATTTGGATTGTTGATTGATAGGGTTGACATTACTCATAAGAATCTGTCGAGTTCTTACTCGCCTATTCAAGTTAACTCAATGCCTATATGTCTATGGAATTAAGATTAACAATAATGCATTTACAATTCCTGTAATCCAACAAAGCAAGACAATTGGGTATACGTCTATCCCAATTGCTAATCCGTTCCCCAATGCCCAGGTTCAAGAACTTGCTCTTTTTAATTCTATATGCAATCCAAAGTTCCCACTTTCGAGTTCAACTAAAGATTCGTAGATAGTATTTCACTGTTAGCTACTCAGCAAAATATTTAAAATTAGAATTAAATAAATAACCCAATATGATAAACCAACTTTGTCGAATTAAACTTCAAACAACAACATTCATATTTTACCCATTACCCTAGAACAATGGGTTTAGCCACTCATACTAGTGTTCATCACAATAAGGTTCAATTTCATCACAAATAGCAAAAAACAAAGGGAAGAAAAGAAGAACTTGATGGTCAAATCTCCTCCTTGCCTCTTGCCTCACTATTTCTTTCACTAGACTATGAAAACCTTGATAAATAATCCTTGGGCGAGCTTGAGTTTATATAGGTTAAGTGGGATTTCCTCCAGATTTCCAATTATACCCCTGAACGTGTCTTCCCGAAATTTGGACTAGCACGGTCGCGCACCTGGGCGCGCATCTGGCCATGCTAGTCGGCTGAATTTGTAGACTGGACGCGCTAAAACTAGTGCGCTCGCGCATCTGGGTGCGCTAGTCTAGTTCTTTGTTTCCTCACTTCTTTTTCTTGTCTTCAAGTGTACTCATCTCCAAAGGGTCTTTCTTGCACCAAAATAGTTTCAATCACAACTTTAAGGCATCACGTAGGCTCCTCATCCTGCAATGTATACAATTCACAATTAGAACCTATTTTTCATCAATTAATCATATTATGACATTGGAATATAATTAAGCGGGAGCATAAACAATCGCCAAATTACCTAGATTTAGCCTATTATCAACACCCCACACTTAATTCATTGCTAGTCCTCGACCAATCACACTATACTTTCTAGAGGTTCCTACACTCAACCATTTCCCCTAACTCTTTACACCCAGAACAATTTACATACATTATTCCTAGCAGTGAACAATCGTAGCCTCAAAGGTCGACTCTCAAGTGCCATGCAATATTCATACTTCCTCAAAGTACTCTACACAAAAGTCAAGACTTGCTTTTCCTTCACGAATCACATGCCCTCACAATTACAGTAAAGAAAATAAAATCAATCCATACATTTGAATCTCATGCTCACATATACCAAAGAAAAATTGCTCACCCTCACAAAAGAAGTCACATGCATGCAATTGGTACCATAAGCTTGCCCTTAATGTAAATCTCTACTAATGTAGGTTCACTCGATCTAAAATCAATTAGGACTTTTTGTGGTTGTAATGTGGGCTAAGGGACGGGTAGGATATATTTAGGAATAGTGACTAACCCTCCTAAGCACTTTAACACATCACATAATCAACTTTAAGCGCAATTTCTTCAACCCACTTCACTTTCACAAACAATATCACCCCAAAATTGCTCCCTTCTTCTTTAAGCACTATATTAATTCATACCCACTAGCTGGAACAAGACAACAATTTTTCATCTCTTTATTCTATGTTTTCGGTTTTTTCAGATTATTCTTTTTTTTTAATTTCCACTGGTGGTGTATTAGTTTACAAAACAAGTGCACCTTTCTTCTTTTCATTGGTTCCACTCATAAGCCACCCCACACTTAGTTCCTTCTTACTTCTTTTAGCGTTCATCTCACAATTAAAGTGCTTTAAGAGGAAAAAGGATCAAAACAATGTCAATTAAAAACAACAAGGGTATAGGCTTGTAATGCGGGTGCCAAACAAATGTCTATAGGCTCAAAAGGGTTAACTAGGTATAAATTTTATTTGTGATAAGCAATTAAGCTCAAAAAGATCAAAGAAAGCCTAAAATCACTTTTCAAACCGAACATCACCTAAAATTTCGCTTCAACTCACATACCGGGCAAGTTCTAGGCACAAGTACAATACATAGACTATACAAAAACCTTACCACACATGGCACATTACCCAGTCCAGATCAGCTCATCAAGACGCTCCATTACGAGCATTCAATTCAGTAACAAACCTACAGATTAAGGCACTTTAGTGAGATTCAACAAATAAGACTAAGCGTTCACTCTAGGGTCTATTGTGTTCAGGTGTGTCAACGCTATGGGTTCTCTTTTGATTTTCTAGCTCGTAGCCCACTAACCTAATATACAAATCAAAAATAAAAAAAAATAAAAAAAAAACTACCTATACCCGGTTCAAGTTAAACCCTTGGAAAAGAACCGTAGCCTAAAGAAAAACCAAGGGGGAGTTACTAAACTACCTAAAAAATAAAAAATCTTTTTGGTGTTTTTTTCTAAACTAACTACCCTCAAGAAAATTATCTAAAGGATCCGTCATCAGGAAGAGTATACATATTTTCCATTTTTTTTCTTTTTTTTGACTTAGTCCCTCAAGAACCCCGCCGAAAGGGATCCAACGTCGGGACGAGCCACTTATCTACTTTAAACTAATGATTTCTACTCAACATCACCAAAACCATCAAAGCAAAGTGAAACAAAACGACATTCAATTGATACAACTACATACATACAATGAAGTACCCCTCCCCACACTTAAAAATGAAGACATGTCCCCATGGCTTAAAATTTGAAAGAGCAGTGAGGTAAAGGAACTTCCCTGACGGTTCACTCCTGGTCGAAGACGGTGTCTGGGTTGACATGGAATGCCCACCCCAAAGCTCTCAGCCAACCTATAAATTTCTTTTCCGACTTCACTTGTCGATCAGCTACCGCGTCAACTCGGGTGCCCAAATTAGTAATGGAGGTTCGCAAACCAGCCATCTCCTGCTCCAAAGCAGTGAAACGGGACACCCGGGTAGCTCTTGAAGATGTTGCAGTCCCAGATGTTGCAACTCTTGAAACGGGACACCCGGGCAGCCATCTCTTGCAGCTGCTACACTTTGCTCCTGAGCCTGTGGTGCGGCCTCCACGTTCTCCTCAACATCTTCCTCGTCATCAGAATCATCAGAGCTACTTCTTGCCATATCCTCTACTATCTCCGGATCCTTGCTCGTGGTCACCTTATCAGCACAGAACTTACTTTCTTTTCGCACCAACCCATCCACAGCTAGATTTTCGGGCACCTGAGCAGCCCTGCATAGTTGAGTCGCCAAAGAAGGGAAAAAGAACCCATACCTTTTGACTTGGCTGGGGACGAACATCTCGTCATGCATCACTTTGGCCACATCAAAGTCGTGGACATTTACAAAGCACCAAATAAAAGCCGCTCGGGGCCCATTTACCTCTGTAGTATTGTGAGACAAAATCAAGCGATTGTTTATGAGGTACAGCCAGCACTTCCCTTCAATGGTGAGTACTGAGGAGTGGAATTTCTCCCCATAGTCCATCCAAACCACTTCTCTCCCAGGTACACAAATTGTCTCAAAGAATCGCACCCATATTTCGTTTGTTGGGTTGCGGCCGTACTCATAGAAGTCATCATGATCAGCCAGAGGTGGAGGCAACTGGTTTCACGCCCCAAACCGATGGACATGATCGGCGCCCAACCGGGTAACCCCAGTCAAGAGGACCTAGGTGCCTTTCCTATCCCACGTGATACCCCGTATTTTCATTACTCATTAATCAAGGAACTAACCATTTTATAATTGATATCACCTTTTCAAAACATACATAACATACTTGGTTACTTAACGAAGTTTACAACTACATCGACAGACATACAATTACATAAGTTCACAACCCACATTTACTGTCTACGGAGCCTCTAAAGATACAACAGCATAATACAGTACTTGCCGGTAACAAGGCTCTGGCTATACCTTACACAAAACCAAAATAAGACTCCGGAGTAGAAGCGACATGAGCCACACAGGACCCCGAGAGGAAAGGGGCTCACCAATACGGCTGATGGAAGATGAAGGAGTGCTACTGCCGGTGAACTGGGGTACCTGATATAGATCCACCTACAATCATAACACGAATGTAGCGCCCCCGCCAAAAGGGACGTCAGTACATTTGAATTGTACTGGTATGTATAAATAAACTTTGCCCTAAGCAAACTCAAACCATATACGAGTAGCAAGTAATAATGGAATCAACACTCAAATACACATGAAAGAAAACAATCAAGCCAGACAAGTTTACAATCTCTCCATATCCCCTTCAACATTTTTCACATCAAGGATTTCACAACTTTCTCATATTTTCATTTCAATAGTGATTTCGATCACTTTCCACCCTTATTACCTCGGCCACCGTTATCACCCCAACCCACGATTTATCATTTTGTGTTGCGGTGCGCAACCCGATTCCACCGGACAATCACATTCCATTAACAACACAACAACAACAATAATTCACAAAGAACAACAACAATTATCAAGGAACAACAACAACAGTTCCAAAGGGCAACAACAACAATTTACAAGAACTTCCATAGCCATTTATACCATTTCAATCGTATTCCACAACTCATATGCATATTATGTTACAATAGGAATTTTCCATGACAAACCATAAATGTTACTACCTCAGCTATTCCGATTGCATCAATTGCTATTCCTTCCATCATTTGTTTCACAATGCTTACCACATAGCCCATTTACAATCACACACTTGGTTTATTGCCAATTACTTACACCATTATATCGAAAGACATAACCACAAACATTTAACCATATCGATCACAAGAATTGCACAGACAATTCACGTAGTAATCACTTGCGAAGCACTCAAACACCAAATAAAGGCGATTTTACAAAGGTCAAAGTTAGCCACACATACCTGGAGCCGAATTCCCTTTTAATTTCTGCTTCCAACTTCACCAAAAAGCTTGGCAACGTCAATCTAGTGCACAAATTAATACATATTTCTTAGAATCAAAGTTCACAATCACTACCCGAACACATTTAGGTTATTAATCCTCCTTTACACAATTCTTTACTCCCACCCAATTACTCTTACTAGATTTTAGGTTTTAATAGACATGCATGAGTGTTTCAACCCCTATTATCAAGAATCAATGCATGAGATTCTCCCCCCCTAATCAAACTTAAAAGTTAATGAAAAGGTTTCGGATTCTTACCTGCAAGGATGGGATGAAGACACTCACTTGAAAATTTTCTGACCCGGAACATTTTTAAGAGATTAGTTTTGAAGAAGATGACTTCCTCTCTCAAGAATCCTCCTTCCTCTCTCTTATTTTGCTCAGTAAAGTGATGAAAAAGAGGGGTTAGGGTGTTTTATTGAAAAGGGGGCCGGGTTTAAAATTTAGAAAATTTGGAGTCCGAGTCGAGTCTGCGGTCGCACTCTGCGACCGCAGATACGAAATGCGGTCCGCATAATGGACCCAAAATGTGTTCCAAAAATCTTTTTCCACTATTTCGGTATGCGGGGGAAATGCGGTCCGCATACATGATTTGCGATCGCATAATGGACCACATTTTTGACCTCAAATTGACTGAACCATTGACTCACTCTGTGGTGCAAAATACGGTCCGCATATCAGTTATGCGGTTGCATAATGGACCGCATCTTGACCTTAATTTTTAACCAACCACTGCCCCAGTATGCGGCAGGAATGCGGTCCGCATACTGAATCTGCGACCGCATTCCGGACCGCAGAATGGCACTTTAATGGGAAATTTGATTTCTTTGATTTTTAAAAGCTTAGATCAATACCAAGGGTCTGAATCGCGGCGAGACATTCTTAACACATATTCAGAACTTGACACTACGATCTACTAGGTTTTGAGCACAAAATTTTACGGTGCCTTATAGCTGGTAGGCTGTCCGTATTGCCTCAACAGAAGCATTCACCGCCCTTTGGCGCACCGTGACTATTCCATTAACATGCTCCGACACATTTGCATAGAATTCCCACACAACCATTGCATTTCCCTCACTGGGCTCATTGATGAAAGTTTGCAACCCTCGCCTCACCAACTCATTGTACATGTGTGGGTAGTGTCGCTGGAGCTGTCTGATGTGAATACCCCTCTCCGAAATTGGCTTTTTACGAGCCTTTTTCGCAAAACGGTCCTGAGCCTTGGCCGAAACAAATTTTGTAGAATCATAGGGACGTGCAGGTGCAACCCCTCTTGACCTAGACGAACCAGCCTGGCTGCTCGAGGAGGCCCCTATGGCGCGTCGTTTCCTAGATGGAGTCATGATAGCTGCAAAACGGGAACACATTAGCACAGCCCAACAAAAATTTGTAACCCAATGCGGTTACTCAGACTTCACACGCATAAGTGGTCACAAACTACACAATCACGTTCATTGGGGCCTTTCCACAAACATCTTGTGGGCATTAGACCTTCACAACCCCTTTTAAGCTTGTTAGAACAATAATCTACCACATACTTTCACCAAAATCACAAATCTGGTGGAATTCCACCCCACACTTATCACCCACCAACACCACAACATATTGTACCAAGTTCTCTACACAAAACCATAAAACAACTACTACAACAACGGTATAAGACACAATAAAAGCTGAAAAATAAAAAGAGAAAAACAGAAGAAAAAAGACTAGGGTTCATACCTGTAGTGGGAGATGGTGGTGAATAGAGAAATAAGATGGAGAAGAATATGGAGAAGAAGATGGTGAGCCTGGGATGGAGGAAGGATCGTGATATGGGGGAAGGGATTTGGGAGTAATTTAGAGGAAGTTTTTTTTGTTTTTGTTTGAATTGGGGGATTTAAAGAGGGGCTGGGGCTTTTGTTCGATGGGGAATAAGAGACGGAGGGGGGGAGGGGTTATTAGATTAAAACATAAAAAAAAAAAGAAAAACGAAACTTAAAAGACAGAAGTGCCGATTTTTAGACGGGACTAGCGCGCCCAGATGTGCGGTCGTGCTAGTTTTAGCACGGGCAAGACAGAAACTTAGAGCATTAGCACGCCCACTAGTGCGCTTGCGCTAGTAGCGCGGCCAGTAGCGCGCCTAGTAGCACGGGCAAGACAGAAGATTGGCTAATTATCGCGCCTAGTAGCGCGTCCAATAGCGCAGGCACGCACCTGGGCGGATGTTTTTCTTAATTTTTCACCTGTTCTTACCACGTTTGATGGCCTTAGCACCTACCCATTGTCACCTGCATTGGTTAGCACTTCCTAAAACACAAAATTAACAACTACAACTATCGTTGGGTTGCCTCCCAACCAGCGCCTTATTTAACATCGTGGCACGACGATTACAACAATTCAATGGGTTGCCTCCCATCCAGCGCCTGATTTAACGTCGTGGCACGACTCAACACATTCTCAAGCATCTGTCAATTCCATTGAGGTCTTGTGACTTGCAATGTCACCACCCCAATAATGTTTTATCCTCTGACCATTTACCAAGAAAATACCAGTTGAACTCATATCCCTCAACTCCACAACTCCATGAGGCTTCACACTTACCACAACAAAAGAGCTTGAACAACGAGATTTAAGCTTTCCGGGAAAAAGCTTCAACCTCAAATTGAACAAAAGAACTTCTTGCCCTGGCTCAAACTTTCGATGTTGGATGTGCTTGTCATGCCACCTCTTAGTCTTCTCTTTATACAATTTGGCATTTTCATATGCGTGCAAACGAAATTCATCAAGCTCGTTGAGTTGCAGCAACGTCTTTTCACCAGCTAAGTCCCCATCCATATTCGAATTTTTAATTGCCCAATAGGCCTTGTGTTCAAGCTCGACGGGCAAGTGATATGCCTTCCCATAAACTAATTTATACGGAGAAGCACCTATGGGAGTTTTGTATACAGTTCGATATGCCCACAATGCGTCGTCCAGCTTCCCGACCCAGTCCTTTCTATTTCCACTCACTATTTTCTCAAGAATATACTTCACCTCTATGTTTGACACTTCCACTTGACCACTCGTCTGGGGGTGATAGGCAGTGGAAACCTTGTGCTTGACTCCGTACTTTGCTAGAACATTATTCAGCAATTTGTTGTAGAAGTGCATTCCTCCATCACTGATCAACACTCTTTGAGTTCCAAAGCGTGTGAAGATGTGCTTCTTGACAAAGCTTACCACAACCTTTGCATCATTAGCGGGAAGAGCAATGGCCTCCACCCATTTGGAAACATAGTCGACTGCCACCAAGATGTACCTATGACCATTAGAGTGTGGAAACGGTCCCATGAAATCAATCTACCACACATAAAAAAGCTCCACTACCAGAATGTTTTGCAGCGGCATCTCGTGCTTCTTTGTGATCGTTTTGGTTCTTTGGCACATGTCACACATTTTAACAAAGGCATGTGCATCCTTAAACAATTTTTGCCAATAGAAACCTGATTATAGAACTTTCTGGGCGGTCCTATCACCACTATGATGACCTCCATATGGTGAGGTATGACAGTTATGAAGTATGGCATTCATCTCCTCCTCAGGAACACATCTTCGCACCAGCTGATCTGCACAGAGCCTGTATCAAAATGGATCATCCCACATGTATAGCCTCATATCATGAAGGAACCTTCTTCTATTATCGGGTGTCAATTCTGGTGGTGTCACCCCACTTGCAATAAAATTCACATAATCTGCATACCACGGGGCTGTGCTTGAGGTAATCGCCAATAACTGCTCATCAGGGAATGTTTCTTTTATTACACCCCCTTCAGCTACATGGTTCCGATTTTCTAATCTGGACAAGTGATCAGCCACTTGATTCTCTGTTCCTTTGCGATCTCGGATCTCTAAGTCAAACTCTTGCAAGAGGAGGACCCACCGAATCAGTCTCGGCTTGGCGTCTTTCTTCTCAAACAGGTATCTGATAGTTGAATGATCTGTGTAGACGATGACTTTGGTCCCCACTAGATATAACCTGAACTTTCAAATGCCCACACCACTGCAAGCAACTCTTTTTCAGTAACTGTGTAGTTTTTCTGAGCAGGATTCAGAGTTTTGCTCGCATAGTAGATGGAGTAAAAGATTTTGTTTCTCCTTTGCCCCAACACAATTCCAATAGTTATTTCACTCGCATCACGCATCAACTCAAAGGATTGCTCCCAATCCGGGGCAATGATAATTGGTGCAGTCACTAGCTTTCCCTTCAGCTCCTCAAATGCTTTCAGACATGCATTATCGAACTTGAAGGAGACATCTTTCTCGAGCAACCTGCACAAGGGAGAGGAATTTTTCGAAAAATCTTTAATGAAATGATGATAAAAACCTGCATGGCCCAAGAAACTACGAATGCCTTTGATAGATGTTAGTGGAGGCAATTTTTCAATCGCTTCCACCTTTGCCTTGTCCACCTGCAAACCATTTTTAGACACCTTGTGCCCCAAAACTATACTTTCATGTACCATGAAATGACACTTTTCCCAGTTTAGTACTAAGTTAGTTTCTTCACACCTAGCAAGCAATTTATCAAGATTCATCAAGTAGTTATCAAAAGAACATCCAAACACAAAAAAATCATCCATGAACACTTCCAAAAACCTCTCAACCATGTCAGTAAAAATGGCCATCATACACCTTTGAAAGGTCGCAGGTGCATTACAAAGACCAAAGAGCATTCTCTTGAACGCATACGTGCCATAGGGGCACGTAAATGTGGTATTCTCTTTGTCCTCTAGGGCTGTAGAAATATGATTATACCCCGAGTAACCATCTAAGAAGCAATAGTACTCCTATCCAGCTAATCTATCAAGCATTTGGTCAATAAAGGGGAGGGGGAAGTGGTCCTTCCAGGTGGCATTGTTCAATTTTCTATAATCGATGCAAATCCTCCACCCAGTGACAGTTATTGTGGGGATCAAGTCATTATTTTCATTAACTACTACAGTCATCCCCCCTTTCTTGGGTACACTTTGAACGGGGCTTACCCATTAGCTGTCTGAGATAGGAAATACAATAGCTGCATCAAACCACTTAATCACTTCTTTTCTTACCACCTCTTTCATGATTGGATTTAGTCGGCGTTGTTGCTCTACACTGGGCTTGTGTCCATCCTCCATGAGGATTTTGTGCATGCAAAAGGCTGGACTAATTCCCTTAATGTCAGACATCATCCACCCAAGTGCTCGCTTGTGCTCACGTAGCACTCTCAACATCTTCTCTTCCTACAATTTAGACAAGTCAGAAGAAACAATAATAGGTAAAGTGTCAGAGTCACCCAAATTAAGCATATTGAAGGTAAGGTGGTGGAGGTTTAAGCTCTAGTTTTGGGGCTTCCTCAATGGACGGCTTTGGAGGAGGTCCTTCTGGCCTATTCAAAGGCTCAAAGGGGTGTATCCCTTGCATGTACACACAAGAAGTATCTAAGATATGCATAATCTCCTCAACCTCATCATCACTCCACATGCTATCAAACAACATAAGTGCTTTCTCTAGAGAATCGTCTAGATATACACTTGGGTCATGAATTTGCTCATCAGCCTCAACAACAGATATCATTGAGAGCTCCTCATAGTGGCGGGGAAGTTGGATTGATTTGTAGACATTAAAAACTGCTTCCTTGTCATCTACCCTCAAGATCATTTTTCCCTCTCTCACTTTGATAATTGCATCACTTTGATGATTGGAACCAGTTCATCATCCTCATAATCGAGGATAATGAAATCAGCAGGGAAGATAAATTTCCCTATTTGCAGCAACACATCTTCAATCACCCCCTCAGTGTGTGCTATCGACCTATCAGCCAGCTGCAACATCACAGTAGTTGGCCTTGGAGCTCCCAGGCCCAATTTCTTGAACAAAGATAAGGGCATCAGATTTATGCTCGCCCCCAAATCGCAAAGAGCATGACCTACATCAATGTTACCAATTCGCACAGGGATGGTAAAGCTGCCAGGATCCTTAAGCTTTTGAGGGAGCTTCTTTTGGACCCTTGAAGTGCACTCCTCAGTAAGTGCAACTGTCTCAAATTCAGTCAATATTCTCTTGTGAGCCACTATATCTTTTATGTACTTAGCATACTTTGGAATTTCACGAAGCACATCAACAAGTGGGATATTCAATTAAACCTGGCTCAACATGGAGAGAAATTTGCTGAACATGCGATCATCATTCTTTTTCTACAATCTCTAAGGGAAAGGGGTGGTGGCCTTGGGGCCTCCACTGGCTCTGGAATTTTAGCAGAATTCTTTGGCTCTTGTGTCACTTTAGGGATCAACTCCCCCTCAGGTATGGGCTTGTTTTTTCTCATCTTTGGCACTTTCTCTAGCTCCCTTCCGTTTCTAAGTGTAACTGCATTCACTTGAGGGTTCTTCTCTGTATCACTTGGGAGAGCGCCTGCAGGTCAAATGTTTTGATTTGTTGCTAACTGCCTCATTTTCCTCTCAAGATTTCTAAAATCGGTCCTGAGCTGCTGATTGTCAATCAACAACTTCTTTAGCAAATCATTGGTACTTTCTTCCATTTGTTGCGGTGGCCTTTGAGGCTGATTGAAACCCCCTTGGGGTCTATGCTAATTCTGATTCTGTTGATTTCTACCCCATGAGAAGTTGGGGTGATTCCTCCAATTTGGATCGTAAGAATTTCCGTATTGTGCATGCTGATTCTGTGGACCGCTGTTCTGTTGCCCCACATAATAGATGGATTCTAGATTCGTGGGGCACATGTCACTCATATGATTGTCACCATATAATTCGTAGCAAATAGCCATTTGTTGCACATGTTGCATTGTTTGTGGTTGCTGCATTGTCATCCTAGTCATCTGATTGGCTAGCTTTACAATATCGGCTCTCATGGCTGACAAGTCGTCGAGCTCAAGTAATCTAGCTGCTTTTTGCTTAATTGCCTTTCGTGAATCCCCCTCACCTTGCTAATTATGATCATTAGCCGTGAAGTTATTCAGCAAGATCTGGATTTTACTGTACGGTTTGGCCATGCAACTACCCCCACAAGTTGAATCAAGATTTATCTTTTATGCTTCATATAACCCATCTACAAAAGTGTGACCCAATACCTCGTCCGCTGACAATGATGTGGACAGTCTCTGAGCATCTTCTTGTACCTTTCCCATGCTCGACGAAGTGTCTCGCTAGCTCGTTGTTCGAACCCAAGAATTTGACTCCTTAATATCTTTATTTTCTTAATGGGGAAAAACTTTATTAAGAATTTCCGTGCCAAATCATCCAAGTGCAGATTGAATTTAATGGATCCTTATTCAACCACTCCTTAGCTTCCCCGATCAGTGAAAAGGGAAAAAGTGTCAGCTTGACATAGTCCTCGGAAACATTCGAATAATTGTAAGTATCCGTAATTTCCAGGAAATTCTGAATGTGCCTATGCGGGTCTTCATGAGGTAAACCCACAAATTGCCCTGTGGACTGGATCAGATGCACCATGTATTGTTTGAGTTCAAATTGCCCAGTGATATCAGGCTTCACAATAGCCTGAGTTGTATTAGCCAGACTGGGCCTTGCGACTTCAATCACCGCGCGTTCTTCATTACCTGCCATCTCGATTGGCTATGGTTGAAATACAATGTTCAAATCTCTTTCAATTCTGGTTCTAGCGTCCACCTCCCTCCTCACTCTGTGATGTGTTCGTTCAATTTCGGGATCAAGAGGAAGGAGGTTGTTTGTGCTTCTACTTTTTCGCATTCAAGAGAAATTCTGTATTAGCACAAACAAAGTGAACTGAAAATTAAAACTTGAATAAATAAATAATAAAAGCTCAATTCAGTTAAGTAGCTAATTTCTAAGTCCCCGGCAACGACGCCAAAAACTTGTTGTGACCAAAAACACTCACGCAAGTGCACGTGATCGTCAAGTAATAAAGTAGTGAGTAAAGTATCGTTCCCATGAAGACTTATGATTAACTGTTGACTGATTGAAACTCAATAAACTTATCTATCCAAGAGGTTTTTCACAAAATAGAGATGTAACTAATTTATTACTTAAACTATCAATCAATAATTTAACTAGAACAATTAACAAAACAACCAGCAAATTCAAATAACAATCAGTAGGAGAGGATATTCCAGGGTCACGGGCTAGCTAACAATCGTGTTGCGTTCTTGGCTTAAAACGACTAATTGATTTAACTGGATTGTTGATTGACAGAGTTGATATTACTCATAAGAATTTGTCGAGTTCTTACTCGCCTATTCAAGTTAACTCAATGTCTATATGTCTATGCAATTAAGATTAACAAGAATGCATTTACAATTCCTATAATCCAACCAAGCAAGGCAATTGGGTATATGTCTATCCCAATTGCTAATCCGTTCCCCGATGCCCAGGTTCAAGAACTTGCTCTATTTAATTCTATATGCAATCTAAAGTTCCCGCTTTCGAGTTCAACTAAAGATTTGTAGATAGTATTTCACTGTTAGCTACTCAGCAAAATATTTAAAATTAGAATTAAATAAATAACCCAATATGATAAACCAACTTTGTCGAATTAAACTTCAAACAACAACATTCATATTTTACCCATGACCCTAGAACAATGGGTTTTAGCCACTCATACTAGTGTTCATCACAATAAGGTTCAATTTCATCACAAATAGCAAAAAACATAGGGAAGAAAAGAAGAACTTGATGGTCAAATCTCCTCCTTGCCTCTTGCCTCACTATTTCTTGCACTAGACTATGAAAACCTTGATAAAAAATCCTTGGGCGAGCTTGAATTTATATAGGTTAAGTGGGATTTCCTCCATATTTCCAATTATACCCCTGAAGGAGTCTTCCCGGAATGTGGATTAGCGAGGTCGCACATCTGTCCGCGCTAGTTGGCTGACTTTCTGGACTGGACGCACTAAAACTAGCGCGCTCGCGCATCTGGGTGCGCTAGTCTAGTTCTTTGTTTCCTCACTTCTTTTTCTCGTCTTCAAGTGTACTTATCTCCGAAGGGTCTTTCTTGCTCCAAATAGTTCCAATCACAACTTTAAGGCATCACATAGGCTCCTCATCCTGCAATGTATACAATTCACAATTAGAGCCTATTTTTCATCAATTAACCATATTATGACATTGGAATATAATTAAGCGGGAGCATAAACAATCACCAAATTACCTAGATTTAGCCTATTATCAACGGATTGTAGCAAACCCATTTGGACAAGTTTAGGGAAGCTGGAGTATGATTTACCAATAGGCGTGAAGCTTGTTCTCCTGGGTGGCTCTCGAGCACAGGCATTTTAGGAAAATTGTTTTGTGGAGGTCAGGGATTATACTGAGCTTGGTGTGGAGGGTTATTTCTAGGAGGTGAAGCTCTGTTTTGGTTAAATTGTTGTTGTGGCCAAACGTATGACTGGGCGTTCATCACCGCGTAAGGCTGGGGGGCCATAGCATAAGCCACATCCTGGTGGGGATAATAATGTTACGGGGTGCTTGGAGAGAAGTAACTTCTGGGTGGACAGGGGTTTCTTGGACCTGAAGCCGCCATTGCCACTTCTTTCTTCTTCTTTCTGTTTGCTACACCTCCAGACCCGCTTTGAATTGCTTAGGATGTAGCTCTTATGGCAGATTGGCTCAATATGCGCCATGTTTTCAGACTATTCTTGACCATCTCACCAAGCTTGATGCCTTAGCAAATGGTTTCCCCATTGCAGAAATCATATTCTGAAAGTAGTCAGCCTCTTGAGCTTGTAGAAAAACACTAACCATTTCCGTTTCATCCAACGGGGGCTTGACCCTGGATGCTTGGTCGCGCCATTTAACAGTATATTCTCGGAAGCTTTCCACAGTTTTCTTTTTCAAATTGGACTAAGAATTTCTATCTGGAGTGATATCTACATTATACTGGAACTGGCGGATGAAATCTCGATCCATATCGTCCCACACGTGCCAATGAGTAATTTCTCGATCCGTATACCACTCAGAAGCGATTCCGGTGAGGATTTCCCCAAAAAATAGGCCATTAGCAGCTCCTCTTTTCCACTAGCGCCTTTCAACTGGTTATAATATCGTTTCAGGTGAGCGACCGAGTCTCCATTCCCGTCGTACTTTTCAAATTTTGGCATCTTGAAGCTAGCTGGCAAGTGGACATGGGGAAACATACAGAGGTCAGAGTATAAGTCATTCTTTTTGCCACTCAGACTTACATAAGTCAGAGTATAAGACACTCTTTTGGCCACTCAGACCTTGCATGTTTTTCAGGCTTTGTTCTAGGCTCTTCATCTTTCGAGCCATTTCCTCTGGCTCAGAATGTTTAATAACTTTTTCTTTTTCCCCTGAAAGATCATATTGTGGAGGTTGAGTGAAAGAGTACGAGGTCATATATGTTATTTCTGGTTAAAGTTGTGGAGCCTGAAAGATGAACGTTGGAGGCTGTGACCTTAAAGTCGGTGCCTGGGGGCGAACCTTTCATGACCCTAGTTCACCAACCGTGAACATGTCATGACGGCACCTGGTCCCTATGACCAGGTAAGCCTATTGTTGCGGAAACATAATAATTGCGAAAAATAAATAGAGAAAATCAAATTAAATATCTAAAGAAAACTGTACTAAATGCCGCTTGGCATGTACAACTTGATAACACAAATCCGAAACGATTTCCCAAAACTCGGAAACTCACGGGCAACACAGGCTACAGAAGTATATAATATGGCTCCAAAACTCCAGAATGTCTAACAACCGAAAGAGAGAAATCTAAGTACTAAAGATAGAGTAAGAGAGAGACTTGTCGGTCTGCGGACGCAACAGATCTACCTCGAAGTCTCCAAAATCCTCCTGCCTCACTGATAGTGCATCTGAGTAGAGGTACCTGAATGATCTGCATATGAAAAACATGCGCAGGAAGGGCATGAGTACACCACGGCGGTACTCAGTAAGTGCCAAGCCTAACCTCTGTTGGGTAGTGACGAGGAAGGTCAGGGCCCTACTCAGATAAAACAAACTAAGTAATAAAATAATAGAAGCAGTTTAAATAAAGTCTACAACGAGAATCTAACCCAGATAAATGTACAGGGCGGAGCTGGAGTACTGCCGGCTGTTGGCAAGGCTGAATGTACAGGGCGACCATAATAACCTCTACCATAATGACCTGCTGATGGGGTACGAGAACCAGAGTAGTGACCCGACTCTCGAGACCTCTTGGCCTCCCTCTCCCCTTGCTCCCTGGCGAGCATACCTCAATCCTCCTAGCAATGCTCACTACCTGCTGGTAAGGAATATCCATCTCCAACTCTCGAGCCATGCTGGACCGGATGGGCGGAATAAGACCCTCGATAAACCTCTGAATCTCTCCCGAACTATCGCAACCAAGGCTGGTGCATGCCTGGCCAAACTGGTATAACGGATGGCATACTCTAAAACTGTCATAGCACCCTGGAGCAAGTGCTCAAACTCCGTGCGCCATGAATCCCTGAGGCTCTGGGGAACAAACTCACTCATAAACATGTCTGAGAACTGGGTCCAAGTTAGTGAGGCAGCCTCGACTGGACTGTCTAACTCATAAGTATGCCACCAATTATAGGTGGCTCCCTAAAGCTGAAAGGCGGTGAAAGAAACCCCGCTAGACTCCACTATGCCCATAGTGCAAAGGATACAATGACACTCCTCCAGAAATCCCAAGGCGTCATCTGATGCTAAGCCACTAAACACTAGGGGATCATATTTCTTGAACCTCTCTAGCCTACGCTGCTCGTCCTCTGAAGAAGCTGACCCATCCCCGGGCTGTACTGGTGCTGCAGGTGGTGCAGGAATAATCTCCAGAGCCTTCTCAACCTGCACTCACTGCTCGGGAGTGCGGACGGCGGGAGTCTGTGCTCCTCCCCCGGCCTGGGATGTGGCACAGTAAAGGGAAGTAACCCGGCCTGAGCCAAGGTGGTGCACATGCTCATGAACTGAGCCAGAGTCTCCTAGAGCGCTGGAGTAGTAATAGCATTGGTGGGTATGCCAGGTGCCTGGGCTCCAGCCAAATTTGCTGGTGGTACCTCGGCGGCAGCTTACACAGGTGCTGTGGCTGCACCACGTACGCGTCCTCGACCTCTACCCCGGCCCCAGCCTCTGACGGCGGCAACAGAGGGCGCGGGTGCCTGGTCCTCTCGTAGATAAATACAGACATTTCCGTACCGATCAGCGAGACTCTAATAAACCGGCATGTGTTCCGTGACTCCTATGAACCTAGAGCTCTGATACCAATTTGTCACGACCCTAGTTCACCAACTGTGAACATGTCATGACGGCACCTGGTCCCTATGACCAGGTAAGCCTATTGTTGCGGAAACATAATAATTGCAGAAAATAAATAGAGAAAATCAAATTAAATATCTAAAGGAAACTGTACTAAATGCCGCTTGGCGTGTACAACTCGATAACACAAATATGAAATGATTTCCCAAAGCCCGAAAACTCACGGTAAACACAGGCTACAGAAGTATATAATATGGCTCCAAAACTCCAGAATGTCTAACAATCGAAAGAGAAAAATCTAAGTACTAAAGATAGAGTAAGAGGGAGACTCGTCGGTCTGCGGACGCAGCAGATCTACCTCGAAGTCTCCAAAATCCTCCTGCCTCACTGATAATGCGCCTGAGTAGAGGTACCTAAATGATCTGCACATGAAAAACATGCGAAGGAAGGGCATGAGTACACCAAGATGGTACTCAGTAAGTGCCAAGCCTAACCTCGGTTGGGTAGTGACGAGGTAGGTCAAGGCCTTACTGAGATAAAACAAAATAAGTAATAAGATAACAAAAGCAGTTTAAATAAAGTCTATAGCGAGAATCTAACCCAGATAAATAAGGAATAATAGTAATAGAAAGCAAATGTAACAATATAAGGAATACTGCTCTCAACAGGGAATAATAGGCGGGGATCTCTTGGTATCCCGAGGATCTCTTGGTGTCCTCAATAAGTAAGCCGGGGATCTCTTGGTATCCCAATATATAGAAATACATGTGCCGAGGATCTCTTGGTATCCCGCATCCTCAATCCAGAATATATCAAGTACATGGGAATCTCCCGGGAAGTGGTCCTATGGTCCCAAATTAAACACACAACAACAACAACTCAAAGTCTCAGAATAAATGCTAAAATCAGTTCAAGTAATAGAAATTTCTAACCTACATGCTTCATAAATACAAATAGTGCAGATAAACAATTAAGCAAGCAAGTCAGCTAAACATGCCTCTCTAAACTAGCACAGTTTTAAACTTACAGTCTGAAATGAACAAGTAAACAGGAAATCTCAATTTAAATGCTTCAAGTAGAAGCGGGTGCACAAAAATTAGCCCAAATACGTGCTCATCACCTCACGTATGAGGCATTCAAATATTCAAAGATCATATCCTAAGGGGCAAGGTCCCCCACACAAGGTTAGACAAGCCACTTACCTCGAACCGACTCAATATCACTAGAAATCGCGCCTTTGCCACGAGTATCCGACTCCAAATGGCCCAAATCTATTCAATTCAATTACACATCATAAATAATATTTCAAAATAACTGATTCCACTATTAAATTTAAAGCTAGGGCGCGAAAATAGGTAAAATGACCAAAATGCCCCTCCAGCCAACGTCTCAGAATCAAATAATTTTCACCTTTTCAGAACCTTCGTACTCTCACGAGTCTAACCATATAAAAACCTCCCAAATCGGATGTCAAATGCCCACTCAAAACCCCATAGATAGGTCTAAGAAGTTTTCCCCAATTTTTATTCAAAATCCGAAATTAAAGGGTGAATTCGGTATTAGATTAGTGGGTTTTAGTCATAGGAGAGTAGAGAATCGTTAACCAGTGATTGCCTTTGAAAAACCATTGAAATTGGTCCCAAATCCGAGCTCCAAACCTTGTGTTTTGATAAAAATGGCAAAACCTCATTTTTGAAATGTTAAGTACTGTTCAGACCATTTGTTCATCGCTAACGTGGAGAGGGGCACGCGTTCGCGGAGAAGGAAAATTTAAGCAGCTGAAAATTCCCTTCACGATCACGAAGGGAGGGCTGCGAAAGCGAAGGTTTGGGGATCATAAACTACGCGAACGCGACCAGGTGTATGCGAACGCGATGGAGGAAACAGTGAAGCTTCGCGAACGCGGAAACTCTATGCGAGCGCGAAGAGGAACTGGCCCCTCTCTCCAGAATTACACTACGTGAACGTGGGAAAGGGGTCGTGAACGCGATGAAGCGGTAGGCTACCACTACGCGAACGCGATGGCTTCTTCGTGAACGCGAAGAAGGAATTTCAGACCTGCAATTTTCTGCAATATTTCCAAACTTCAAATTGCTCCGTTGAGCATCCGAAACACACCCGAGGCCCCCAGGACCTCAACCAAACCTACAGACATATTCCATAACATCATTCAAACTTGCACCAATCCTTAAACCACCTAAAACAATGCCAGAAACACGAATTAATCAAATATTCAAGCCTAAGAACTTCAAATTCCAACAAAACACACTTCCGATCAAAAATCTAACCAAACCTCGCCCGAATGACCTGAAATTTTGCACACACATCCCAAATGACATGACAGAGCTACTGCAACTTCCATAATTCAAGTCCGAACCTCGGATAAAAAATTTACTATCGGACTGGAAACTCCAAAAATTCAAACTTCGGCATTTCAAGCCTAAATGAGCTACGAACCTCTAAAATACATTCCAAACACGCTCCCAACACTGAAATCAGCTAACAGAGCTAACAGAACCATTGGATTTCCATTCTGAGGTCGTCTTCACATTGTTCCAGTTACGGACCATTTTTCAACTCTTTAACTCTCATTTAGGGACTAAGTATCCCAAAACACTCTGAATCCTAACACCGAACGTCCCGGCAAACCAAAATAGCAGAAATAAACTTAGGGGAAGCAGTTAATGGGGGATGAGGCATAAATTCTAAAAACGACCGGCCGGATCGTTACAAAACCACAGAAGGCATTCCAGGACCATTGGAGGGCATTGAAGGGTGCCCGCATGGGATAAGCTGGTTGGGCACAGGGGCGTTGGTAACCTCACCTGTCCTAGGGATCAACTCAGGAAACCTAGGGATTGCACTTGGCAGTTCCCTACCATTAGACCAGGCGTCCCACATTTCCAATATGCAGAGATGCAATATCTTATTCTCTTCAGAAGCTGCTGATTCTAGCTGCAGAATAGCCGATGCCGGGCTATCCTCAGGACCGACGATTGGTAGATTATTTGCGGAGGCCATCTGTGCCTTTCGATCTTGTGAAGGAGGGGAGGCTAGACTACCAATAAAACCAACTACCAAAACTTGGCTAGTTTGCACATCGAATAACCTTGTTAGTTTTGAAACATTTAACATATAGAAAATCGCACGTTGGGATGTAATGCACCTAACAGTTAAACGCTTCTACCGTGTGTTTGAACGGTTGCATGTTTCATCCTGACATTAACTAGCCTTTTCACTCTATACCTCTTTTCTTCATTTCTGCCTCTCTTTAATCACTCTTTATTTTTTTTCAATCTCATTTTTGCCGGTCTTTTACTTTTTTGCACTCTCTTTTTCTCTCTTGTTTGTCATTCTTTTATTTCTTGTCGCTCTTTTTCAACTTTTCTTTCTTTTTCATTCATTTTTTTCCTTTTTTTTAATATATTTTTTCACTCAATTAATTTTATGGCTATGATCGAATCCGATGAGGATTGCCTATGCATTATGACGTCGCATGAATAAGATCTTGCGTAGTTCGGGAAGAATAAAAATGGAGTAAGTAAACTAACTCTTTTTTTTAGAATTTTTGAAAGAAATGCTTTAAAAAAGAAAGGATTTTTTTTTGATTCTTTGATTTTTATTTTTGTTTTGTTTTTTGAAAGAATGGCTTCTAAAAATTCATTTGCTTTTGATTTGAACTTGAGAATTTTAAAATTAAAAAGAAAATATTTTTGTTTGAATTTTCATTCATTTTCTCTTTTTCAAAAGAAGAAAGAAAATATTTTTGGATTTTGGATATTGCCTCTTAATTTTTGAAAGAGGGACTTTTAAGAAAATGTTCTGAATTTTTGAGTTTTTATTTATTTACAAAAGCACTTCTAAAGAAAAATGAAAATATTTTTTGACTTCAATTTTTTAATTTTTTTTGAAAGAAAGACTTTTAAACAATGGAAGATTTTTTTTTAAATTCATTATTTTGAATTTTTTGGAAAAATACTTCAAAATAAAGGAAACCTGTATTTTAAATTTTGATTTTTGATTGATTTTTTATTTTATTTCTTTTTTCTTACATGAAAGACTTCAGAATGAAGGAAACTATTTTTGAAGTTTCAAAGGAAATGCTTCTAAGGAAGGAATTAAGGGAAATTAATTTTTTGGATTTTTTTTAAAAAAAATTGGGGGCGGAACCGATGAGGTTTGCCTACGTATCTCACATCCGGTGAAAATCAGACCCGCGTAGTTCGGTCAATTTTGAAGGAACATGGAAACATGGCACTTGAAAATTTTGGTTCATTTTGAAATGACTTATTTGTTTCAGAATTTTGGCAGAGTTTCGGGATTTTTGAATACCAGGATTTTCAGAATAGGGTGTTTTTCTATCCTACCTCACTCTTCCTTTTTTCCTTGATTTTCTTTTCCTAGCCGGTCAACATGCAAGCCGAAAAAAATAAATGTTCACATAGCACGTAGGATATATCAGGATGGTCTTTTATTTTGGATACACTTTTCCTGGGGTTGTGTTCTAAACCTGGCTTACCCGAGCAGACAAACTCAAGTCGAGGAGGGGCACCGTACCGGGAGCATGAAAGTCTGCCCAGCCATGTTGCTTGCCCAACCCCATTCTATTTGGTATAACTCTAATAGAAAAGTGGGCCACGCGAACGTGAGCACCGTTTTTTAGAAGACTCAGAAGGGAGGCGTAAGAAGGCATTTAAATACAGTTCAAGTAATATCAAAGCGGTAAATGGCAATTAGCACATTAGGTTTATAAAAATACAGTAATATCACAATAAATAAATTCAAATAAAATCACATTAGCAAGGTCGAATTTTTGAACCCTGAACCGAAAGTTCGAGGTTCTAATCTCCAGCAGAGTCGCCAGAGCTGTCACACCTTCCTTTTTACACCCTGAGGGTATATGGGAGTTTTTTCAATTAAAGTGATATTATTCGACATAGGATTATTTATTTAATCAGAACCACGACTTGAAATAATTTAATTTGTGTCCCAAGTCAGCGATTTATTTTAAATTCGAAATTGAGGAAATTTTTATTTTTTAAAGTCTGCGAACAAGAAATTATAGATAAGAAATTCTGTTAACCCGGGAGAAGGTGTTAGGTATTTTCAGGTTCCGTGGTTCTAGCACGGTCGCTTAGTGATTATTACTTGGCTTAAATTGTTTAACTAATCATATTTAGAACTTATGTGCATTTGTCTTTTTACCGCTTTAAATCACTTGAATTATTCGTAATTAAAGAGTTGAGTTACGCTCACGTATACTCTTTTCTTTTGGCGCGTCAAAATCATGTCACGCGAATGTGTCCACAATTAATAACGCTTCATTTATTTATTAAGAGAATTTGGTTGAAGTTGCGCGAACGCATCCTTCGAGTAACTTTTAGAATTAAATTTGCAACTATGTTATGCGAACTTATACATAATCGCAATACTAATCTAATTCAGGCCTAAAGCAAACTATAATTATTTAAGGTTATGCTAATACTAGGTTAATATTTATATGAGGGCCATAGGTTATTTAACGATAAATGACACACCTCAAACTATCTTTACTAAAAGAGGTTTGCATTTTTATTTAATTAAGACTAAAGATACTAATTTTGAAGCTCAAACTAGGAAATCTTTTAACTAAAAATGGGAAGGATATGCTTAAAATTATTATTGAACAAATATTTTGGGCCAGGACGTTCAACATTGAATTAAGTCCAGAAATACTCAGCCTTGAAAAGCTGGTTTTGTGCTCCAAATTTGGGCCCAGTATATCGGGTATTCTAGGATTGAGTTTAACTAGTGTTGGCCCACATTGGGCTTCAGGTCGGCCCAATTACAAATTTTACTGATTGGGCCTATCCACCCTTGCATTCTTAGCCATAACATACACATAAATCAAGAGATGCAAGTGAACTCACTTTTAAATAGAGAAAAATCAGGTTCAAAACACAACTCAAATTTGGATGTTAATTATACTACATATGATTTGCAAGATAAAAGAAGCATTATGTTTATGCCATGAAAAAAAAAAACCTGGATTTGGGCTTAGGACCCAGGCCTAATGGCCAATGTCCAGGTTTATTTTGTAGGCCAGTTTCAATTGGGCCTTAATTTATTATCATGCATTTTAACAGGAACCGAGTCAGACTTGAGTCTTAAACTTTAAAACCATTTTTTTTAACATAAATGAACAGGCCTTTAAAATTGCTGGAATCAAACAGCTGAACTAAACTCAGTAGCCAAATGTTGCCCCCCTTTTTTTAAACATAGCTAATAAACTAATGAGGCAACATTAACCAGTATATAAATTTATAAAGTCCAGTCTAATTTATTACAAAACCCAGAATTAAATAAGGTACAAAATATAAATTACATTAAGGACTTAAACTAAATTACAATAAAATGAAAAGAGGAAAATTTTAAACTACTACTGCTCCAGCTTTGAATGAGCCAAGATTCTCACGAGTTTGACCATGTGAAAGGGTCAGATTCACAAAACATCTTCAAATGTAGGGGCCTTGAAACTAAAAAAATATAGCAGGGAAATGACCAAATAAAGGTCAAGAAGATCCAAAAGAGAAAAGAAAGCCAAACTTCAGCAGCAACAACCACCCAAACACAACAGAATACGCAGACCAAACGAATATAATTTTGAAACCAGAAAACCAGCTAAAGGAAAATAGGGAGATTCTCCACTTCAAACCATATTTTTAACTTTTAAAGAATTAGAAAATGGGAGGTTTTGAAGTTTTTTTTTAAGATTTCTGGAATCTGAACTTTTCAGAAAAAAGAATATAGAGCTTTTGTGCAGAGAAATAAGGCTAAATGTGTTTGTCCAATCAGAATGAGAGGACCTACCTATATATAGGCTGCCTAGAGAGGATATATCTTGGGTATATTCCTTATCCTAGGGAATAAATAGTACTGTACTTTTTACGGCCTTTGGTACATCTATTTTATATTTTAGTATCTTTTATAACAACTAGGACAGCTATACATTTCTGATTTTTTAGCCTAAGTAAAAATCCAATTTTACCTTTAAGTTACTGTCTATTTCAGTTTGATCCTAAACTTTTAGGTTCAATTGAGTCCCTAAAGTTCCTATTGATTTTCAAATCAGGAAAAACACAAACTATCTTAGAGAAGATCAGAAATTTAAATCAAAAAGGCCTAGGAGAATCATAAGGCTGCCATCTATAACTAGCTAATATCAACCAATAAGAGGAAATGTTCTCCTAATAAAACCTAAACTAATGACTGAATCAGGGAATCTACTAATCGCAAAATGAACCTAAATTTCACAACAACAAATAAAAGGGAAGAAGAAGAAAAAGAGATAATAGGAAAGCAACAAACAGAAACAGTAATGACTAATTCAATTATCCTAATATCTGTCACGACCCAAACTGGAGGGCCATCACTAGCACCCGACCATACTTGCCGAGTACCAACGTACATTTTATCTAACCTTCTTTATTATCTTTTAGGGCTGACGCGATCAATATAAATGGTAGACATGGATCATGGACAACCAACAATAAAATATGATGGCATGAACATACATAACATGGGATGACCAGACAATCAAAAAACTATATATAAGATATGAGCTACCACGCTACCATGAAAGACTATATAACAAAAATCAGTCGATAAAGCATACCAAACTATACATGAGTCGACACCTGTCTAGGAGCCTCTAAAGGAACATAAGTACTGCAACATAGCCGGAACAGGGCCCCGACATACCCATAATATTTATAACAAAAATGCATACCAAGACCACGGCAAGTCCGGAGAAGTGATCTCGCCAATCACCGCTGAACTGGACAGCGTACTATGGTGGGGGAGCTGCACCTGCCAGTCTATCTGGACCTGCGGTAAGACATGCAGCGTCCACAAACAAAATGATGTCAGTACAAATAAAGTACTGAGTATGTAAGGCAGGGAACCATAAATACAAACAGTAATGTAAGCAGGGATAGAGAATATACAACCTATAACATCTGAGTACCTCTGAGGACTACTGACATAAAATGCATGATACATATGTATAAATACATAAACTTTTAAAACATACGCCTCTGTAGGAATCATCATCATCATATCGTACCCGGCCATAATAGGCTCGGTAAAAAAATGTACCCGGCCATCATAAGGCTCGGTAGAATCGTACCCGGCCACATGGAGCTCGATAAAACCCAACTGATTAGTGATTGCACAATAAGTGCGGTACCTGGCCGACTATAGCGCGGATCGGTAGAGTAAAATAGATACATATATATAATGCATGCTCGACTCATGGAATCACGTTCTCAACCTTTCGGAGTGGCGTAAGATCGGTATCCTCTGTACACGTTAATACCAATACAAAGTAGTAGCAACCTTAAGATTAACAAGTCCAACGTCCAAACATAATACTAATAGTTCAAATTCAAGTAAACAACACAACAACTACTCAATCCTTATAGGCTTCACCAAATTTCGCTCCAAACAATGCTCAACATGCCTCATTAAGTACTTAGTACCAGTTTGTTGTGCATAGTAACATAAAACAAGATGACAATGACTACATCTTACTTTCCAACCATCCATCATCACCTTCTTCAATCCTTTCATAGTGACTCCAAACATGTGAGATAGCTTTGAGACCACAGAGTTGAGGCATGGTTACACCTATTAAACATAAAAAGAAAATATATTAACGGGATCAGTAGTATTTGTAATCATACTATGCGTTATATAAGTTGAAAAATTAACTTACCAAAGTTTTAACTTATAATTATCTAAGATTTTACACATTATCATCGCAGGGTTCATTATCATCGCAAGATTCTACACTTATCAAAGTTTTAACTTAAAATATTTGTATCACTGTGAGTTTGATTTAAAAGAAATCAAGCAGTGAGACAACAAAATCTCAAAATGAAATACATATAACTACCGATTTAGCTTAAAATCTTAAAATAAAACACATATAACTACACATAATCAAGAATGTCTACTTGCTACTTCTTATTATTTCTTGTTTTCTTGATTTCAATTGATCAACCAACCATGTCCTCATCATCAGTTGATTTGATCCAAAAAATATGCAAAAACACAAAATACTATGAACTTTGTGTATCCTCTTTAAAATCTAATTCCACAAGCCTCAAAGCAGACACAAAAGGCTTAGTAATAATTATGATTAAAGTTGGAATGGTCAATGCCATAGCCACAAATTCATACCTTTCTTCCAAATTACTACTTAATACTAGTAGTAATAACAACACTACAAATAATGATACAATTCTAATGAAGAAACTTCTTAAAAATTGTGCTGAACAATATGCTTTTGCTGCTAACTACACATATAAACAATCAGTGTAGTATAAATTTAAGAAACCAAACATTTTAGGGAAACCATTTTTCGAGCTTCATAAAAAAGGAAAACATGCAAAAATTGATTTCTAAGATACCAAACTAAGACGAATTCAGAAATGGGATATGAAATACTGACCTTAATGCAATGCTCTGTCGGAAAAAGATATTAACGGGCTCAGTAGTGGGGGCGTAATGCGCGTGAGTCATGAGACGGTGGCAGACTGGCAGACTGGTGATGGCTTGACGGGCTCAGTCATGGGGGCGTGACTGTGTGAGTCGTGAGACGGTGGCGGACTGGCGGTGGTGGAGCACTGGTGAGGTTTGAGGGTGAGGACTGGCGTGAGAGTGAGTGAGACAGACTGGTCAGTGGCGTCAGGTAGGGGTGAGCAAAATTAGTATATGAAATTGAAAATAAAACCCTAGTATTATGTTACAATGCACTAAGGGTAAACTAGTAAATTTACAAACCCTTATTGGGTTATCGGTTTACCCAATAACAGAATTGCTAAACCTAGCCCGAACCGATAACCCAAAAATTTTTTTTTTACCCGTTACCGAACCGTTAATCCAATAACCCAATAAGTAATTAACGGTTTGGGTTATCGGTTTTACCCGATATATGCCCATCCCTAAAGGGATAGCCTCAGATACCTTGTATATACTGCCCCAATCTCAAGCTATGAAATTGTCACAACTCTTTAGTCTACAATAAGAGAAAAGATACTATCGTTATCATTTAAGCATCATAACTATTATGTATCGATCACAACCTATTTTATGATGAAACGAACAACACCTCCCCTATATATATGACTTCACACAATTCAAAACAATCACCAAATAGCCCAAACAACATTAATAATAATTATTTTGAGCCTCCCAAAACAGTCCACGCACAACCTAATCACTTAATACATACGACGACCACCGTAGTCGTGTCAAACGACTCGGAAATGTTACGAAGGAATATCAGCCCACAACCCTACATCTATATGTTGTTTATCCACACCCTTCCATCTCCAACACTCCACAAAACAGTAGTAAAACACGCAGCCCAATAGCAACAAAAAATAGTCCACAAAATAGTCCGCTACAAGTGAATAACTCGAACTCATGGCTTCCGATCACCGTCCCGTGAGTTCTTACATGTATAGAACGAATTACCATGAATTCATAGCAGAAAAAAATGTATGAAAGAGGGCAGTAACTTACCTTACTTATTGGATAACTCAGCCTTTCTCTTGGTTCTTCAAACTCTAGGTTTTACCTTCAATTAGAACTTGAAAGAGAGATAAAATCGATTAGGGTTTGTGTGGTATTTTTGGGGAGGAGTTGCAGGGGTTCAATTTGGTTTTGAACTTCTGAAATAAGGGTGAAATAACTAAGTTTATAATCTCTTAAAAGTCCACTCTTGGCCGACTTTGGTACTTTTACTTTTGTCCTCTCATTTTGGCAAGTAGGTGACGCAGCTACTTGTCACCTACCAATCTGCGTAGGCTTTCAAAAATATGAATATCTTTATACTCCGAGATAATATTGACAAACGGTTTAATGCGTAAGAAACTAGACTCATAGATCTTTAATTTAGTGGGTAGATCACCCCGTAATTCCTTGTAGATTGGAAGAAAAGTATAGAAATATTTGACCTAATGTTTAAGTAAAATTATGAACCTAAGTTGCGACAACGTTTATCTACTTTTTTTTCATAACTCGTTTGACTTCAAGACTTATAATACATATATTATATGATTCAAATGCCTTAATACATGACCTCTTGAGTATATTAACAACCTCTAGGTTTACCTGAAAATACGGGTTACAACTTCCTTGATTCATTTAACTTCTAATACTTGTTAATCACCCTTGTATCACTTAAGACCAATATGATTAATTTCTTATCATCTCAAAGATAATTCCTTCTTGGATTTATGTTAACTAATATATGGCATGAACTAACGTATGTGGATATGGGTTGTAACACCCTCCCCCCTTAGGAACATTTGTCCTCAAATGTAAGGGTTCATGGGGAGTTAAAATCATCGTGGATTCCGGCCGAGTTTCTCCCATAAATAGAGGACAAACTTGCAAGTATTTAACTCAACGTATGGCCTTACAAGAGCATGCAAATCATTATGGACATGTACATTATCTGCATATCACCATTTTGTATTAAGGAAGAGTATTTTCAAGTTATTGCTTACCTCATAGAGCTGTTCCACCTTCTAATGCATCCTGTGTTCCCCTAGCATCCTCGTTATCTTTATTCTGGAACAGGTAAGGGTATTTAGACTTCATTTCCTCTTTTGCTTCCCATGTCATTTCTTCCATATTCTTGTTCCTCCACAATACTTTGACGGAAGCTACATCTTTTGTTCGCAGCTTGCGAACTTGTCGATCTAATATAGCCACTGGCACTTCTTCATATGATAGATCCTCGATAACTTGTACATCTTTGATAGGGGTGACTCGAGAAGGGTCTCCTATACATTTCCTCAACATAGATACATGGAATACTGGATGGATAGATTCCAATTCGGATGACAATTCTAACTCATAAGCAATATGTCCAATTCATTGAAGAATTTTATACGGACCGATATACCTTGGACTCAATTTACCTTTCTTCCCAAAATGCATAACACCCTTCATCGGTGAGATCCTCAGGAAAACCCAATCACCAACCTCAAACTCCAGATCACGACATCGGACATTGGAATAAGACTTTTGCCTGCTTTGTGCCATCCTCAATCGTTCCTGTATCACCTTAACCTTTTCAATGGCTTGGTGAATCAAATCTGGCCCATATAATTCTGTTTCACCGACTTCGAACCATCCAACTGGTGATCTATATCTCCTGTCATATAGTGCCTCATATGGGGCAATTTTAATACTAGAATGGTAGCTATTATTATAGGCGAATTCTATGAGTGGAAGATAGTCATCCCAATTTCCCTTAAAATCTAGAACACATGCTCGTAGCATATCTTCCAGTGCCTGAATAGTACGTTCAGCATGTCCGTCAGTCTACGGATGAAATGCAGTGCTAAGATTCAATTCGTTCCTAAACCTTTCTGAAAAGACCTCCAAAAGTTAGCCGTAAATTGAGCTCCTCGGTCTGATATAATAGATACCGGCACACCATGAAGCCTAATAATCTCCTTGATATACAACTTCACATAATCTTTAGTCGTGTAAGTTGTCTTAACTGGCAGAAAATGGGCACATTTTGTAAGTAGATCAATTATCACCCTGATGGAGTCAAACTTATGATAAGAGTGAGGTAATCCAATAATGAAGTTCATATTAATCACCTCCCATTTTCAGGTTGGAATCTCTATATTCTGAAGCAATCCACCAGGTTTCTGATGTTCTATATTTACTTGTTGATAATTGGGACACCGGGCTACAAATTGTACAATAGACTTCTTCATGTTATCCCACCATTACTACTCCTTGACATCATGATACATCTTTGTCGAGCCGGGATGGATGGAATATTGGGATTGATGAATCTCATTCATAATCTTCTCTCACAACCCTGCCACATTAGGCACACATAATTGGCCCTGGTATCTCAGTGCCCCATCTCCTTCGATCTCAAAAGTTGTAATTTTAGACTGCTGAATGCTCTCTCTCAATCATCCTAAGATAGGATCTTCATGTTGCCGTGCTTTTACCTCACCTACCAAAGATGATTCTGATGTATTATGTACAGTAACACCTCCGTCATCAGAGTCTATTAATCTAATTCTCATATTGGCTAGCTGATGAAGCTCTTTAGTCAACCCCCATCTACCTGCTTCAATGTGTACTAAGCTTCCTATTGATTTACAACTGAGAGCATCTGCCACAACATTGGCTTTACCGGGACGACACAATATCTCGACGTCGTAGTATTTTAGTAATTAAAGCCACCTACGCTGCCTCAAATTCAACTCTTTTTGCTTTAAGATGTATTGTAGATATCAATATGGACGCCGTATAAATAGTGCCACCATATCTTCAAAGCATATATTATTGCAGTCAATTCCAAATCATGGGTTGGATAATTCTTTTCATGCTTCTTCAATTGTCTTGATGCATAAGCAATCACCTTCCCACACTGCATCAATACGCACCCCAAACCTATACCTGAGGCATCACAATATACCACATAACCTTCTATTCCTTCAGGGAGAGTGAGCACTAGTGCGGATGTCAATCGATTCTTCAGCTCCTGAAAACTACGTTCACAAGTGTCAGACCACTGGAACTTGGTAGATTTCTGTGTTAACTTAGTCAATGGTGCTGATATAGAGGAAAACCCTTCTACAAACTGCCTATAATATCCTGCTAGCCCTAAGAAGCTGCGGACTTCTGATGGTGTTGTAGGTCTCAGCCAATTCTTTACTCCATCGATCTTCTGAGTGTCGACACTAATACCCTCGTCAGATATCACATGGCCAAGGAATGCTACTGAGTTCAGCTAGAATTCATATTTGGAGAGCTTAGCATATAACTTACGATCCTAAAGCGTCTGTAATACTATCTGCAAGTGGCCCGCATGTTCCGCCTCCGAACAAGAATATACCAGAATGTCATCAATGAATACAATCACGAACACATTAAGATAGGGCCTGAACACAGTATTTATGAGATCCATAAAAGCTGCTGGGGCATTATTTAGCCCGAACGACATCACCAAGAAATCAAAGTGCCTATATCTTGTCCGGAAGGCCGTCTTTGGAATATCCTTCTCCTTAACCCTCACCCGATGATACCCTGAGCGCAAGTCAATCTTGGAGAAATACTTGGCACCCTGGAGTTGGTCAAACAGGTCATCAATTCTTGGAAGTGGATACTTGTTCTTTATAGTAAACTTATTGAACTGTCAATAGTCGATACATATCCGTAATGACCCATCTTTCTTCCGCACGAATATGACTGGCGCACCCCAAGGTGAAGTGCTAGGCCTAATGAAGCCCTTATCCAGCAAGTCCTTCAACTGTGCCTTCAACTCTTGCAACTCTGCCGGGGCCATTATATATGGAGGGATTGAGATCGGTTGAGTGTCAGGAAACACATCAATGCTAAACTTAATCTCCCTTTCAGGAGGAAGGCCTGGGAGTTCATCTGGGAAAACATCTGGAAATTTATTAGGCGGCTTCACCTACGCATCCCTAACGCAAACGGGATGATAAATGTAACCTTTTGAGATCATTTTCCTTGCCTTAAGATAGGAAATAAACCTACCTTTCGATGTAACAATGTTCCCCTTCCATTCAATGACGTGTTCACTAGGAAATTGAAACCTAACCATATTCGTACGACAGTCAACATTTTCATAGCATGAGGCCAACCAGTCCATTCCCATTATCATATCGAAATCAACAATTTCTAAGTCAAATAAATTTGCCGAGGTTTGACGACTACAAATCATCACAATGCAACCTCTATATACCCTTCTAGCAATCACAGAATCTCCTATCAGAGTAGGTACTGCAAGGGGTTTACTTATCAATTCAGGTTCAATGCCAAACTTATTAGCCACAAAGGGTGTAACATATGATAATGTAGATCCCGGATCAATCAGAGCATATACATCATAAGAAAACACAAACACTATACATGTAACAACATCTGGAGATGACTCGAGATCCTGTCGACCTACTAGAGCATAGGTTCTATTTTGAGCACCACTCGAACTCGGCACTGCACTTCTATCTCTACCACGACCTGTCGACTGCTGAAAACCCCGTGCTGGAGGTCGAATTGATGAGGAAGAACCAAAAACAGATCCAGTTGGCTGAGCCATACTATCACCTCCTATGTTAGGACAATCCTGTATCATATGGCCAGGCTGTCCTCAAGAATAACATAGGCACAGTCCAAAGTGGGCCTTGCCGCACTGATCACAACATAGTGTTGGGGGTCTTGACTGATTAGTATCCCTGTGATGTTGCGAGCTTGATGCCCGCAAACTCTAACCTGAACCAGAATAGGTAAATCGATCATATCGAGGCCTCTGAAACTGTGGAGGAGCACTAGCTATAGGTGGTGTCGAATCCTCGAAGACTGGGGCATGGCGCTGCCTCTAAAGTCATTAGAATACCTTGCAAATATTGCCCTCTTATGCTGGCCCTATCCTGCTCCCTATCTGCCCTCTGCTGGCGCTTACGATCCTCTAGGGTATGGGCATAAGCCTGGATACGGGAAATATCCATGCCCTCCATCAAGGAGGCTGTCGTGCACTCATTTATCAGATGTGGTCCCAACCCGTTTACGAACAAATGCACCCTATCATTCATCTGGGACACCATATAGGGAGCATACCTTGCTAAAGAATCAAACTACATACTATACTCTCGCACATTCATATTACCTTGTCTATGGTTCAAGAACTTAGCAGCTCTAGCTCGTCGTATCTCAACTAGCAAGTAGTGACGAAGAAAGGCCTCAAAAAATTTCTTCCTCACAACTGGAGGAGCGTTCGAACCCCTGGATCTCTCCCAACTATCATACCAGAGAACCGCTAAATCCCGTAGCTAATAAGAAGCCAACTCTACTGCCTCTATATCTCTAACATGCATAACCCGTAGTGTACGATGAACCTGGTCAATAAAAGTTTGTGGTTCCTCCTTGGGGTCTGATCCGGTAAACACTGGAGGGTCTAAATTAATAAAATCACAAACTCTCGAACTAATTGGTTTATCAGTAGCACCTGTATTCTGCCTCTGAGCCTGAGCAACTACCAAGCTAGTCAATAACTGCAAAGCACTCCGCATATCCTAGTCTGTAGTGCCAGAGTGAGGAACTGGAGGTGGTGGGTTCCTCATAATATCTTCTGGAGGAGATGGAGTAGATGAGGTATGAGATGGCATCTCACTCTGAGCCTCACTTTGGCCTGCTCTGGCTTGGGGCACCTGACTTGTACCCTCTCACGCAGCTGTATCAAGCCGTCTACTAATTTTTTGCTTCCTAGTCGAAGGCATAGCTGGAAAAAAAAGGTGAGTATTAAAGATGAACACTTACGACTCAACTCTATGCACGATATAGATTCAGGAAGAAGGTAACAACCCCAGATGTCATGTAGCCTCCTGATTATAAATGTGGCGCGCTACACATCCATAATCAAGACTCTTCTAGACACATCTCATAGACAATCCCTAGGACAAACCTGCTTTGATTCCAAGTTTGTCACGACCCAAACTAGAGGGCCATGACTAGCACCCGACCACACTTGCCGAGCACCAACGTACATTTTATCTAACATTCTTTATTATCTTTTAGGGCTCACGAGATCAATATAAATGGTAGATATGGATCATGGACAACCAACAATAAAATATGATGGCATGAATATATATAACATGGGATGACCAGACAATCAAAAAACTATATATAAGGTACGAGCTACTACGCTACCATGAAAGACTATACAACAAAAACTAGCTGACAAGGCATACCAAACTATACATGAGTCAACACCTATCTATGAGCCTCTAAAGGAACATAAGTACTGCAACATAGACGGAATAGGGCCCCGACATACCCATAATGTTTATAACAAAAATGCATACCAAGACCACGACAAGTCCGGAGAAGGGATCTCCCCAATCACCACTGAACTGGACAACCTACTATGGTGGGGGAGCTGCACCTGCCTATCTATCAGGACCTGCAGCATGACATGCAACATCTACAAACAAAAGGATGTCAGTACGAATAAAGTACTGAGTATGTAAGGCAGGGAACCATAAATACAAACAGTATAGTAAGCAGGGATAGAGAATATACAACTTGTAACATCTGAGTACCTCTGAGGGCTACTTACATGAAATGCATGATACATATGTATAAATACATAAACATTTAAAACATACGCCTCTGTGGGCATCATCATCATCATATCGTACCCGACCATAATAGGCTCGGTAAAAAAATGTACCTGGCCATCATAAGGATCGGTAGAATCGTACCCGGCCACGTGGAGCTCGGTAAAACCCAACTGATCAGTGGTTGCACAATAGGTTCCGTACCCGGCCGACTATAGCACGGATCGGTAGAGTAAAATAGATAGATATATAATGCATGCTCGACTCATGGAATCACGTTCTCAACCTTTTGGAATGGCGTAAGGTTGGTATCCTCTGTACACGTTATTAGGACTAACTCTTCACTATGAATCTTATAAGAATCAGGAAGTACCAATAACATTGATAACATAAGAATAAGATAAGCAACATTAACATCAATCGTCCCATATATAAGAGGGGAAACAATGTAAGTACTGCTAGCTTCTAAGAGTAGAGTATCTTTGGAAGCTCGTTCATTACATTATGTATAATCTTAGTCGTGCAAAAGAAGGAAAGGGATAGCATCACATACCTTGTATATACTTCCCCAATCTCAAGCTATGCAATTGTCACAACTCCTTAGTCTACAATAAGAGAAACGATACTATCGTTATTATTTAAGCGTCATAACTATTATGTATTGACCACAACCTATTTTACGATAAAACAGACAGTATCTTCCCTATATATATGACTTTACACAATTCAAAACAATCACCAAACAGCCCAAACAACATCAATAATAATCATATTGAGCCTCCCAAAACAGTCCACATACAACCTAATCACTTCATACATACGATGACCACCGTAGTCATGTCAAATGACCCGGAAATGTTACGAAGGAATATAAGCCCATAACACTACATATATATGGTGTTTCTCCACACTCTTACACCTCTAAAACTCCACAAAACATTGGTAAAAAACTCAGCCCAACAGCAACACAAAACAGTCCGCTACAAGTGAATAACTCGAACTCACGACTTCCGATCACCGTCCCGTGAGTTCTTACATGTATAGAACGAATTACCATGAATTCATAGCAGAAAAAAATGTATGAAAGAGGGCAGTAACTTAACTTACTTTTGGTATAACTCATCCCTTCCCTTGGTTCTTCAAACTCTAGGTTTTACCTTCAATTAGAACTTAAAAGAGAGGGAAAATCGATTAGGGTTTGTGTGGGATTTTTGGGGAGGAGTTGCAGGGGTTCAATTTGGTTTTGAAGCTCTGAAATAAGGGTGAAATAAATGAGTTTATAATCCCTTAAAATTCCTCTCTTGGATGACTTTGGGACTTTTACTTTTGTCCTCTCATTTTGGCAAGTAGGTGACGCACCTACTTGTCACCTACCAATCTGCGCAGGCTTGCAAAAATACGAATATCTCTATACTCCAAGATCGTATTGACAAATGGTTTAATGCGTTGGAAACTAGATTAATAGATTTTTAATTTAGTGGGTAGATCACCCCGTAATTCCTTGTAAATTGGAAGAAAAGCTTAGAAATATTTGACCTAATGTTTAAGTAAAATTATGAACCTAAGTTGCGACAACTTTTGTCGACTTTTATTTCATAACTCGTTTGACTTCAAGACTTATGATGCGTATATTATATGATTCAAATACCTTAATACATGACCTCTTGAGTGTATTAATCATCTCTACGTTTACCTGAAAATACGAGTTACAACTTCCTTGATTCGTTTAACTTCTAATACTTGTTAATCACCCTTATACACCCTTGTATCACTTAAGACCAATAGGATCAATTTATTATCATCTCAAAGATAATTTCTTCTTGAATTTATGTTAACTAATATATGGCATGAACTAACGCATCTGGATATGGGTTGTAAAAATATTGATTAAATTAACAACACATGCAATTGAGTATTTAGATTCAGACATGCTCCAGTCAGTCAAGAACAAGTAAACAACTTAGCAGTTGTGAATAAAGAAAGAGGAACAAATAAAATCTGAAATTAAACCTAAACATGCGACTAATAAGAAATGTGAACAAGAAAAGGGAAAAGAAAACAGAAGAGAAAATGAAATCATGGGTAAACAGAGTAAATAACATACTAAACTAAAAATGAACCCTAAACTACATGATTACTTCTTAATGACCAAATGCAAAAGGGGACAACAAAAATCTAGAACATGCAATTACAGACCGAACAAACACAATGAAAAATTTCAAAGGAAAGGAAAAAGAGATGGCCAAGAGAAGAAAAAAAAGAAAAGAAGATAGAAAAATAGCCCAGAAAATTACCTATACAAGAACAAATTGGAACCGGAGGAATTGGTTGGAGCTTGGATTGGTTAGGGCCAGCTTGAAAAATAGGTCAAACCCACATGAATCAACTGCTCTCATCAAAAGAAGTTGACTCATGTAGAATTGAGCCATTAATAATCCCATAATCGACTCGGTAGAGGTTTGTTAGGTCTTTAAATCCTCGATCCAAAATTACTCAATTTTGAGGGGCTTTTTGGGCAAACCAGTTGGGGATTAGGGGTGAAGGGAGTGAGGGGACAACCTGATGAAGTTTTGGTGGATTTGAGAAGATTAGGGTTTTTGGTATCGAAAATTAGATTTGAGATTCGGGGAATTTAATAGGGATTTTGAGGAAACTGGTTAAGAGATTCGTAAAGAGGAGGGGAAGGGGAATCTGGAGTGTTAATTTGGGGTGGATTGGAGTGGTGTCATCGCCGTAGAGATTGAGATACGAAATGAAGAATATGCGAAATGAGTGGGGGGGGGGGGTCTAATTCGGACATATAAGTATTAAATGGGTATTTACTTCTGAGCCATTAGATTATCAAAATCCAACAGTTGTGATGAGCCATCCTAAAACGAGGTTGTTTGGTTTGAGAGTGAGAGCTGGACCGGGTTGGAGGGATTGGGCCTGGGTTTAGGTAGTGGTTTGGACTGTTTGGCATTTAAAATGGCCCAAGTTAGAAAATAACCCCTTTTCTCAATTTAGCTCTTTGATTCCTCATTTCTTTCCTTTTTCTTTTAATTAAAAATCCTAAAATTAAAATCCTAGATTATCTAAAAATGTAAAATTAAACTAATTAACTAATTACAAGAATTATAAAAGCTACTTAATCCTTAAATTAAAAGAAAAAAATCAATAACCTAAAAATAAAAGGAAAAAGTGTAAAAATGAAGCATTTTTTGTGATTTCCTTTTTATAAAACAAATAATTACCGACCTAAAATGTAAACACAAATCCTAAATGCAATGCATGGAATATTTGGCATTTGTCATGATTTAAATATAACTTAAACATGCACATAAATGCAAACAATTAAATAAAATTCTATAAAATTCCTAAAATGGCCAATAATTAATAGAAAACCTATTTTCTTACAATTTTATAGGAGTATTTCGTATATGAAAAAAATCACATGCTCACAGCTGCCCCTCTTTGCTCGAAAACACGACGGATTTTCGGAGAAAGACAAAAATGAGCATTTATGAGTATTTTTGCCCGTTTGAAACTCCGTGAGAAGCATCTTGGAAAAAGCCTGACCGAACCTTGCTTCATAGGTTGCTTATATATCCTTAGCTATAAAGGAATCATGTCAGTGTAGTTCTAAAAGTTTTGGTAGCTGAGACTACCAGAAACTATAATTTCACTGTTGTTGCTGTTGTTTCTGCTTGCTGAACTCCTTATTACACCAAAATGAAAGATGAAACGCTAAACTAGCTAAGCCTATCAACTAAGAGTTCCAAGATTCCTATCTATAAACCTTCTGAAGCTTGATCTTGAGTTTTGGATTGTTTTTCCTACAGACTCTGACCTGAATCTTGATGTTCGTTAGTTGCAACCACTGGTTCATCTTCTTCAGCTTTCCAGATCAAGGCCGGACATACAAATCTTATGACTTCAACCATGGCTTAGGCACTCCGCATCTTTTCTCCACTTCCATACTCAGAGTTTAACTTCTTTTCTTGTTTCTTCTTTCCTTTTATTTGAGTTGAGATTTCTTTTTTTAGTTACCTCAAACCTTGTGCCTCACGGTAAAAACCAGTTCTGGCACCAACGCAAACAAACAAATAAAAATTTCTGCCTAGTTTTTACTAGAAAATTTTTGTGAGTTATTGTAACAAAATATACGCTATTTCTTTATTGAAAGCAATAAAATCAGGATTGTGTATACTTGGGAAAAAGAGATTAGGGAGCGGAGTCCTATATCTATAATAAAATCAACTAGGGATAGGAGACCCTAAATTGGAAAGATTGCAAGGTTATACTGGAGAAATGGCCGGGTTATGCGGGAAGGGTAGGAAGGTCCTCGGGTTATGGCGGGAGATTCATCAGGTTATGCCAGAAAAAAGGGAAAGGTCCTCGGGTTATGTTAGGGAGATCCACGAGTTATGCCGGAAAAGTCCTCGGGTTATGCCGGAAAAGTCCTCGGATTATGCTGGGGAGGTCCACGGGTTATGCCGGGAAGGTCGTTGGGTTATGCTGAAAAAGGAAAAAAGGTCCTTGGATTATGCCGGGGAGGTCCACGGGTTATGCCAAAAAAGGTCATAGGGTTATGCTGGAAAAGAAAAAAGGTCCTAGAGTTATGCCAGGGAGGTCCACAGATTATTGCGGGAATCAACTAGGGAGTGGAACCCTGTAATGGGAAAGACTACCAGGTTATGCTGGGAGCGATTAGGGAATGAGAACCAATATTGGAAAAACGTAGTTAAAGATTGGGGGCCTTATGCTACCATGGTTTTGAATTTTCTTTTTCTTTCTTTTCGTTTTACTTTTATACTTTATTCAAGAGAATGAATGAAGAGTTTGAAAAGGACTTCTCTTTTCGAGTTAACTTCTGCTGCAGTACCATTCTGGTCTTTGCGCACCTTTCTTTTATTGCACCTACTTCTTGCGAGGTTATCTTGGGTTTCACCTATTTTCAAATCGAAGAACAATTTTTCAGTTTGAAACGCTGGTTGGTTTTGTGGCCTTGATTGTTTTGATCACTTGATCTCGACCAAACTCTTTTTCTGAAATCTTTTACTGCTTGCTGGTTTTCTGGAGACCGATCTCTCTTCTAAAATTCGGGTATCTTGACTTTTCCAAAAGTTCACATGATAGTTGATGTAAACACGTGATTTTTGACCCTCCCCGAGAATTTTCACATTTTTAGCATAAATATTTGATTTAGGCCTAATATAGCTATTTTAGCTAATTTTGACCATTTTACTTTATTTTCATCAAAAATGAAAAATTACAAAAAAATGATATATAAATTTTAGTTTATGTGTTTTCATAAACTTGAAAAAATACAAAAATATCACTTTATTTTTAATCCTTATATAATTTCGAAAATTATAAAAAATAATGTTATTAATATTTTGTAATCATTTTAAACTTGAAAAATACAAAAAATAATACTTTATATTTTTAATTTTATATAAAAACGAAAATTGCAAAAAATAATTTTATTAATGTTTATTAAAAAAAAAAAAAGAAAAGAGTTTTGTCTTATTTTATTATTTTGTTTGCGTATGATTAATTAAATAATATCGGGTTCTCATTCTCGGTTCCGGGCAAAGAATAAAATTCGGGTTCAAACTACCCGATTTTTAGAATTAATTTTCGGACCTAACCCATAATAATCCAAGTCCAACACACGTGGGAACATAAAAGACACGGACAAATACACCCATACTAGCACTAATGTGCATTGATCCTTTTGAAAAAAAAGACAAAATGAAAAAGACAAACACAAAAAAACAAAAAAAAGGACAAAACAATATAATACATATAATAGGGGACATTCACGTGGAAGGGGATTTGGAAAAGGGATCAGATTTTGGCTAACAAATAATACAATACACCTATATTATATACAACACATTCACAGGGGCATCTCTGGAGTGGGAGGGGACAATAACGTTAAAGGGGCTGGGGGCTTAATTAAAAAAGGGATTCACGTGAGGGACATTTGGCTGGGGGAACAATAACGTTTGGAAAATGGGGGTTGGGGGACCTTCAGATTAAACAAAGAGGAAAAAGCAATACAAGGAAAGGAAGGAGATACATATACACACATGCATACAGGGAAAAGGGGGCGGGAAAATAACGAGAGAGGCATCAGATTTTGACAAAAAAAAATACTACTGTTGCATCTTCTTCTTTAAAAGAAAAAAAAACCCAACGAAGCCCGGGGG